>ML777773.1:886536-898817 GCA_009831015.1 Picea engelmannii
TTACAATGAGGCTCTGGAGGCCTTTTTACAATAATCGGGAATGCCAAAAGTCCTAGACATCCAAAAACCTAACCCTAGGAGATGAAGTGCCAAAAGTCATGTGGGCCCCGTTTGGGTAAGTTGGTGCATCAACTTCCTGGGGTTGTAACTTTTGCATACGATCTCCGTTTTAGGTTTGTGATAGCTCGTTGGAAAGGTATCGTCGAGGAGATTCATTTTGGGGGCTCAATTATGCCTTCAAATATCATTTAGAAACTCAATCTCGAAAAACATTCATTTAGGCCCTCAAAATGGCCCCGGAAGTTAAAACCTGCTAAAAATAGTAAATTGCCAAAATTGCCATAAGGTTGTTTTGAGCCAGTTGGAAAATGTGGGTAGCCACCAATATACACCTGGATCAAGAACACCATTTCATTCTCCCACGTAGACTGGCACATGTCACTCCAGGATTGGTACACGCCATACACCTACCCAATCACCATGCAATGTTACCACCTTCCCACTCAGCTTGCAACGTCATTTGTACAGTCATACAAACTATAAGGTTAGATGCCATGTGTCCTGTATGGACTGTACAATCAACATTTTTGCTTGTTTTGAAAAACAGACAGAACTCAATATCTCCCTCATATGAACTATGTTTGATCCCATTCAAGTTGCATTGGGATCGTGAGGATGATATCTATGCAATGAATCCATTTTCGAGAAATTTCGAACACTTTGATTATTGAGCATTTTTTGATTCCCTAGATCACTCCTCCCCATTGGGAATCTTTTGGAGCTTGAAAATACTATTTCAGTCAATCTGAAGATGAAGGTATAGTTCCCTCACCTTACCAACCTCAATCCATTTATATTTTCTTGGATTTGTGCCTTTGAGACCAAAAAAAGGTACTCCACATTCCCTCGTTTTGAAGTTCTTATCTTTCTATCAATGATTGTATCCTCATGCAATTCTGAAAGATAGTCTGGAGAGAAGTCATCTATGGAAGAAATATGAACATGTTCTCCTTGATCATCAATCAAAGGAGTCTCATACAATATCAAATTATCAACATTAACAACTTCATACATTTGCATATAAGGAGGCAAATCCAAATGGAAGGCATTGTTACCAATCTTTCCAAGAATCTTAAAAGGTCCATATCTAATTGGTTTCAAATTTTTACCTTCTCCTTTAATCCTCTCTTTTCTAATGTAAAGCCAAAATTCATCTCCAACTTGGAAATTGTGATCAACACGATGTTTGTCATGTCTTGTCTTGTACTTGGCTTGGCTCTTTTCTAGCTGTTCATGTACCATTTGATGCACCAATTGAATTTGTTCAATGAACTTCTTTGCTCTATCAAGGTCATAATGACCATCAATAGAAATATCCTTCCCAAAGATAAAATCTGAAGGGGATTTTGGAAAACAACCAAAACATGCCTCGAATGGAGATGTTTGAGTCGATGAATGCTTAGCACGGTTATAAGCATGTTGAATGTAGTGTAGGTGCTCATCCCAAAGATTAGGATGTTGGTTGCAGTAACCATGAAGAAGATGTACTACTGTTCTATTCAACACTTTTATTTGACCTTCAATTTCTGGATGAAATCTTGTTCTCTTTTTCAACTTGGCGTCCATGAGTGCCCATAATATTGACCAAAAGTTCCCAATAAATTGAGAATATCGATCAGAAATAATGGATTTGGGAAACACAAAATGCACCCATACATGTTGAAAGAACATTTGTGTCATTTTTTCAGCTGTAACCTGCTTCTTAGAAGGCATCAAAATACACATTTTTTCTGAAATAGTAAACCACAACATAAAGATAATCATGATTCTTTTTATACATAGGTAATACACCTTCAAATTCCATGGGAATGCTTTCCCAAGGACGAGAAGGAACCGGAAGTGGAGTATACAATCCTAAATTTTTGTTTCTAGGCTTACTTGTAGCACATAAAGAACATCCTCTTACATAACATGAAAAACTTTCATTCATTTTAGAGCAATATAAATAATTTTTCAAATTAGCCATTGTCTTTCCTACACCAAAGTGGCCAGCAGTAAGAGATGAATGTGCTTCCCTTATGATGTTGACTCTTTCACCCCGTGGAATACATATCTTGCCAAGATAATACAAAATCTTATCATGCACATGGTAATCCAATTCCTCAACTTGGTTAGAATGATACAAAGTTGCATAGTCCTCTTTAAAATAAACATCTAAAGCATATTGTTCAACATAGCTCTCATGCATGGTAGAATTGTGCTTAAGAATAACTAAACCACTAACAATAGGCCTAAAAATCATATCAACAAATTTGTTATAAATTCATTTCTCATACCTGATAACGAAGTGGAATTGTTGTAGGAAACCAATCCATCTAAAGTGCCTTGATTTTTGTATCTTTGTTTGTGATTGCAAGTATTGCAATGGTTGATGATCTGTGTTAATAATAATTTATTTTCCCAACAAATAATGTTTCCATTTTTTCACACTTTGCACCAATGCATACAAATCCTTTTCATATGTAGGATAATTAATCACAACACCATTAAAAGTTTTAGAATGAAAAAAACAGGCTTACCATGTTGCAACAAGACTGCTCCTATGGCATAGTTTCTTGCATATGTTTGTATCTCAAATGGTTTTCTCAAATCAGGAAGTGCAAGAACTGGAGATGAACTAATTTTATCCTTCAATGCATCAAAATATTTGTGTTGCTTGCCTCCCCATTAGAAAACTTGCTTGATGCTTTTCACTACATGTAATAGAGCTGCAAATGAAGAGAAGTTAGCAATAAACTTTCTCCAATATTGGGATGTTCCCAAAAATACTCCTACCTCTGTTACATTGTTGGGCTTGGGCCAATCCAAAATGACTTTGACCTTGGAAGGATCTATTTTCAGTTCTCCTCCTCCAACAATATGTCCCAAGTAAACAATTGAGGTCTTTCCAAACTCACATTTAGAAATATTTAAAATCAAAATTTCTTTCTTCAAGACATCTAAAACTTTCTTCTCATGCCTAGCACGTTCTTCTCGATATTTGATAAATATCAATATCTCATCCAATTAGACCATAGATGATTTTAGGGGCGAAATTTTTCTCATGGGCGAAATTTAGGGGCTTCCAATATTTTATTGGGCGAATTTTTTGTATTAAAGTGATTTTTTAAAACTTATATCATTAGCCCGTAATTTATTTTAGGGGAAAAATCGTGTACAAGGTTAGCCCTTGTTTTTAGGAGAGATAGAGGAAAAAAATATATATTTCACCCTTGAAATTTGGAGGGACAAGATTCCATTAGCCAAATTTCTAGAAGTATGGGAATTTTTGATAGCTTCTTCGCCCTACCATTTGGTAAAATTGGGGTTTATGGTTTAATTCTCCCAGATTTTGTAGTATGGGCATTGGGTAGCTACAATCCTCCCTTTTCCTAAATTCCAAAGAACAAGGGGATTTCTAAGAGCATTTTGGCCCTCCCATCTGGTATAAATTGTATGGGATTTTCCCAGTGCCCATATATGCATTGGGTTAAAATCATAGCTTTGTTACTTTTCTAGTTCGTTCGTGAGAACTACATAGTCTACTATCTAGCGACCATCCCAAAAATATCTAATTCCTCAAGGCCTAGCTTACATATCTTGAATTTTTGTGCTTATTTCCCCTCGACAGAATGGAAAAAAGCGCAAGAGATGCTAGTGGTGGAGCCGCCTGTTTAGAGAAGAAGAAACTAGAATTTCTTACAGTTATTAGCCTAGTGGAGCCGCTTGTTCAGAGCAGAAGAAGCTCAGAAGGTTTCGTGCAAGGCTTTGGCGATGAATGATTACTGGGGTTTCAACTTTCCAAACTTCTTGATAGGTATTTATTATTTACCCGGTCCTTCATCTTTAAATTCCTTAAAGATATTTATTTAAATTATTTTAAGATATTTAAATTTTTGATAGGTATTTTCAGTTTTTGGATAAATGTTTTCCTTAAATCATGAAAGATGTTGTCCCCTTTTAGTTTATGTATGCAGAATAAGCTTGTATTGAGAGATCAAGAATGTTATCTCTATGGATTTGGGAACATTTCTACTATAGTCTATAGGACTAGTATATCCTCCTCTCATGACCAATATTTGATGCATTACTTATCTACCTTGCAACTAGAAGCTAAAGAACTTGGCACGACTCCCAATGTCATTGGAAGTCATTGTTATTAACAAGGATTTAGTGTCAACTCTATTGCTAATGAGTTATTCTTTGGTTTGTCTCATCACAATTCATTGGGCGTTTGTATCTGCAAGTGATGCAAAATGAAGGAGACCTTACCATTGGCCAATTGATAAAAGAGAGGAGGTAACAGTTTGATACAAATAAAAATATTTTTGTTAAGACGATTAAGGTACAAAAAAAATTGTAATCATATTCCACATCCAATAGGTGATACCTTTCCTCTCAATAAACATTCATTTCCTAAATGCTATGAAAATTGTTGCAAAATTTCTAGTAATCTAGGAGTCAAACATAAAATATTGCCACATTTTGTGGTGCCCTTTGAGAGAATGAACTCTTCAAATGGAAGTGGCATCGATGTCTCATTGTATGCCAATAAGAATCCTGAAACTTTCACATGAGTAACTTATACAAAAATGTTGACCAGATATTGGTGCTAATAGGTTGTAAGCTCAAATTCAGAAAATAGTTTAATTTCATATGTTAAAACAAAGGTTGGAACCCAATACATTGGAGTGACTCGGGTCCAGTAGAAACAAGGGGGAATAAGAAGCTAGAACTCACTCCACACTCTTTTCTGTGAGGAAAACAAGGGGGAAAACTACGACTAGTTGCCTTGGATATTTGCAGCATTGCTAGTGAAAAGGAAGGCCTTGGGTTGACTAGCATTCATGCAGAATGGATTGCATTGGCTTCCAAGTGGATTGTTATGGGCAATGAAAGGTGAGGCAACACAACAATTTAACATCACACATAGGTTGTTAACTACCTCACAAGTTAATGGATTGAATGGTCTATTTGGGATATGTGATGTTATTGTGGGGTAATTTCCTTCAAAGTTAATGGTTCAACATATCTAAAAGAATTTGGAAAGTTTGACAGGTGAAGAACTTAATTGGTCATTTCAGGGACTTCAAAATGCATGGGATCTAGTAGCCAGATCCTTTTAGACTTTTCAAACACCAAGAGGACATGTGGGAGACATTTCTTACTGTGTAAGAAGATTTTGTAAGAAAGGTTTTTATATGTGGGGAGACTTGTAGGACAAAAACTTGCAGACTTGGAAAGATTGGAGGCCAGTTATTGTCATGTATTGTGTAGTCACCAAGTAAAAAAATCCATAAAGTAGCATTAGTTTTTTTATTGGATTTTTTTTTAATAAATTCTTTTTCTTCATCCAAGTGTCTAGCCTAACTATAGTATACCCCATCCACTAATTAATAAAAAATAGTTTATCATTTTCGACTTCATGATAGTCAAGAAGCGATCTAAAAGTTATGTGCACTGAGTGCTTGATGAGGCTATCTATTACATCAATGGGTACATGTGTCTTCCATATAGACATTCATATCAAACTTTGCAAGTTAGAAAACAGATTGCCAATGTTTTTTTTTTAATCCAAAGTCATTCCTGCATCAACAATAAACCATGTGTAAATTCAAGGAGAAATCAACACTATTGCTACAACAAAATAATTTGTTCTGGGCATTTCCTGGCTGTACTAATCAATCATTATGAGCTGATAGGAGTCAGGACACCTGTAGCATACAACCTTTCGATAACTTAGCATGATGAGGACCATGATCATCCTACAAAAGATCATTTACTCACTGTTGGTGAAATAAAAATGAAACCATATTCCAATAGTTCAACCAGCTTGAAATTATGCCCAAACAATGATCAATGTATTTAAACTGTTCCACAGTCCATGCCCTTTAAGCCATGATAATGCTTTAGCTGATATCATTAAATGTAAACTATGACAATATAACAATGATGAAAAAATGAACAGACTTGAGTGATGTCACCACGATTTTGTCATTAACATATACCAAGAAAAACAACTGAGTTATATTGCTTAAGCTGGGTGTAAATCGGACATTGAAGTGTAGCAGAGAATTATCATCAAGGTGGCAAGGCAATAACATTCAAATATAGATCAATTCTTTGAGAAACAAATCGACAAACCATTGTTCAAGTTAGGACAAATTTATAAATATGCAACATTCTCATTACATTACCATAAAGTTTCAGATCAACATATGATAATCATGAGAACAATGCTCAGAAATGATGGAAATACATCAGTTTTTGAGATAGACTTATCATACACATAGAGAGGTGAACAATGAGCAATATCATCACCGCAGTTTTAGTGCAAATATAACCCATGTGTTAGGTACCAAATAGTGTGCAGTGTGGATAATCACCATTCAATAGAGAGATATTTGGTTACAAGTTTGAGCTAGAGAATGTCCAATGAACAACAATATGTCTAGTGTTGTGACTGAGACACATTCACTGCACATCTCCTTGTCAGTGATCAACTTTCCAACTTTCACACTATTGTAAATGTCCCATAGGACCGATGATTGTGGATTTGAATCAACCTTATCTCCAAGAAACATTTTTATGTCATATGAACAATCTGTGGAAATATTTTTCTCTCTTTTCAACACTAGCACTTGCATGGAATTCAATGCATCTATTACTCTTTATCTAGGAATTATTCTCCTCTCCAAGCTACATGCCAATAAAAAAACTAATGCTACACGTACATGTTTATCATAATTCAAAAGTTTATTATGTGAACATCAAAGGTATGGTCTTGAGGGAAAGGTTGCAGGGCCAATTATAACCATTTATCATAATTCAAAAGTTTATTATGTGAACAACAAAGGTATGGCCTTGAGGGAAAGGTTGCGGGGTCAATTATAACTATTGCATCCAATAAGAGAGAGGGTTGAGAAGAAATAGAGAGGATATTATTACCCATCCAAGATATCAATATCTTCAAAAGACTGTAAATTAAAAAATTATTACTTCACTACTTAGTAAGCATATTATTCAATCTTGAAACTACTAGCTTTCCCAGTGAGTAAAGGAATTTAGGACAAGTTTGAGGATGATACAAGAAATAAAGGTGGAATTTGAATGGTCTCAAGAAAAAGTTGCAGCTTCTTCTAAAAACCCATTACATCTGGATTGTGTATCTCTACTTTCACATGTGCAATTTCATAAAAAGAATAAATTTTGGCTAGATTTTATCAAGGAAAAAACTCAGTTATTAACAACTGTTGTCTAAGTGTTAACTAAAATTTTCCATCTTTACCAAATTTATTGTGCACTACAAATCTCCATCTTTTACCAAAATTTGACAAATTACACAGATTTGTAATTTCTAAGTAATTTATTGTTAGATTTACATTTGATTGATTGATTTTAATGATGTCGATGAGACTGAACAGCCTAAAAAATCAAGAGAATAACAACCCTAACTCATATTCACACTCTTTTAGATGATTCAGATTGATTTAGAATGATTCATATTGATTTGGTCAAACTTTGAGTCTTGGTCATACTCTTTGAATCTTTGTCAAATCATTGTGTTTTGGAAAATTTGACTTTATTTCACTGAGCTTGACCAAAAATAGTAGATTTGGCTCATTTTAGAGATACAATACGAGTAGTCTTGCTGAGAATTCTGCAGACTCGTCAAATCTTGTTTCAATGCATTCAAGATATGCAGGAGGTGATACTCAATCTGTTGGTCCAAATTTGTACATAGGTGCACAGTTCCATTAGTTATAGAACATAAAGTATAGATATGAAAACATTAATGTTCATAATTTTTCAATAACAATTATGGAGTCGGGATACAAATGCTTTTACCCTACATAAAATACATAGTATAGAGCACTTGAAGCCAAAATAATGTTCTATCTCAACCACTAGACTACAACCCAACATATTGTGAATGCATTTATTAGAAGGCCAACCTACATTTATGATAAGAATGGCCTCTCACTTATGACAAGGCCATCCTTGGATCAAGGCATATAGACTTGTATAAATAAAGCGTAGTCTAAACACTCTACCTTTTGGCTCTTTTTCGACTATTTTTTCCGTTTGATTTTGCCTGAAATCTGGTGAGAAATGGTTGGATCTGCATATTTGAGTGTCTAAGTTTGTATAATCGGAGTGCCCAAGGGATTTTCAACATGCTGAATCCATTTATGCATTCAAAAATGAAATTTAAACAACAAAAAATAACGATTTTGACCAGATTTACATCACCAAATGCCGACCAAAAAAATCAAAAGGTAGAAATTTTAGCCAAGCCTATAAATAAGGTCAATAACAACCATTTTCCATTAAAAATGAATCATCTCTCACAATAAACATGTATTCTTTCTCCTAATTGTACCAATTTTAACCTCTAATAATTCTGACCACTCAATATGCAATAGTCTAAATGTGTGACAAAATGGCTCTTTTGTGGTTTCTCAAAAGAACAACCTCATCAATCCAAAATTACAATTTCACCAAAAATTCCCTGACCGGATTAAGTTTATCACAAATCGGAAAAAGCCAAATTTGTAGAATTGTTAGCCTTCTTCCTTTAATATTATTATAACACATTATCATTTAAAACCCCTATCAAAACTTTGGAAACATCCTTATTGTAATACAACTTGGTTTTGGAGATTACTCACTACACATTTCTTCCAAAAGGGATATCATTTGAGAGAATCACAAGGAGTCAACTACATCATAGAGACTACATATTTATGTATGAATATAGAAAATATGCTCATAATATCACTTGTAGTTTCTTATAGATTAATGATGGTAGCAAATTATCATCACAAGTTTTAATTTTACCTATGCTCATAATGTCACTTGTACTTTCTTATAGATTAATGATTGTAGCAAATCACACCATCATGAACTCTAATTTAAGCCCCATTATCGATGATTGTAAACTAATATGTTAGTAATCCTTGCATCACAACAATGTTATTGAGGAAGATGTTACTTATGGAATTGAAACTTGGAATGTGTTTATTGAAAAGTCATTGCCATGAAAAATCGTACCATGGATTGATGCTTGGAATGTATATGTGAAAAAAAATTCCCTATGGTATTGCTTCTCAAATTACATTTAACCAAATGCATCACATTAGATGTAATGTATCACAATAGAAATAACGTATATTTAAGACACACTTTGAGTGCCTTAAGGGGGAAATAGACACACTCAACCTAGGAGGAAGGAAGAAGATTACCCTTGCCAACTAGGAGGCTAGATAACCCTAGGAGAGGAGGATGAGATCCTAAAGATAAATCCTATGTCAACAAACCAAATCATTGTTAACATAATGCCAATTGAAGTAAGAAGACTAGACTGCGGGTGTGGAGATGCCAATTGGTTTTAAGGACAAAACTGAGAAAATAGGGAAGGGAAGAAAGAGGTGGAAACCTAATTTAATTATGATTGTTACTTAACTTAATGCACTATGGTGTTCTTTTATCTTTCATTTAATATACTCCATGCACTATGGTTGTGTTTTATCTTGTTTTTGATATACTTCATGTCTAAATATAGTAAGAAAGAACAAACAAAGCAATTAGATGAAAGTAACTAAAGCTATTTTTATTTCTCTTTTACTTATTGTTCCTATTTGGCCTACTTAGACTACAAAATTGGAAATACAAGATTAAAGTACATAAATCAAAATTTTCCTTCCCTCCCAAGAACACAAAGACAAATTAGTAAACAATTATGGTTCATTCGTCATTTCCCTTTTGTGAGCATGGAAGAGAGAAGGAGAAGAGTTGTAGTTCACCTTCCTAGTTGGGTGAAAACTCTTTACTACATTCAATCAACTCTAACAATGCTACTTGGAAACGAAACAAGAAAGTAAACATGTATCTTCAAATTAAGGGGGTTAGGTCTCCTTTTGTACCTCAATGTCTCTATTTTCTCACAAAATACAATAAAGGGTTTCCTAGTCTCCATACACACACACACACACACACACACAAATGAAACAATCAAACCAAAAAAATAATATTTAAACTAATAGAGTGAGATATCTCATCCCCCTAGAAGAAATATGTACCTCCTACCCCATAATTTGTAGTTGAAGTATTCCTTTGAGGTGGAAATTTGTAAGGGAGGATTGATAGAAACAAGAAGGGAGATATTAACAACCACCATGAGATGCATTCACTCCATCTAAAGATGAAGAGACTAGGCCAAAATCATAACCAAAGAAGCTAGGATACACTTGTGGCAATGCCTCCTTGAGAGAGGAGAATGATGGAGATGAAAACCCAACATTAATCCAAGAGCACGTGCAAAGAAAATAAGAAACCTAGTAATCTAGAGAGCATATACAAGATCTAGATCACATAGAAATTAGTGATCTAAAAAGGGAAGAGGAGAAAACCATACTTAATTATCCCTTAGGAGTTGTAAATTGTTGAGTCATTAATCAAGGGAAATTGGTAACCTCCTTTTTGTAAATATGTGTGTGGACACCCAAAATTGTAGGTGTTGGAGAGAAAATTTCTAGGAGGTCAAGAATAAATGCCATTTTAATTTGTAGGTTCATGAGGGGATAGAAAAATTATGATAAACATGTCACATAATAACATGTCAAAATCAACATGCAACATGCTAGCTGGGTGATAAATAGGGGAAAAAGGTTGACCTATTTTCGTTGATTAAAGAGTGTACTTGCCAAAGATGGGGGTCACTTGTGGTCCCAAGAGGGAATATTTAACTCCCTGAAGCACCATTTGGGAGACTAGAAGGCTTAGGAAGTGGTTATAGATTTTGGTCACATGGATACCTCACTTTTGTAAACATAGTAAGTCATGACCCTTCTTAAGATTATATATATTGATGGGACATTGACAATGTTCAAACTTTTCACATATCAAATAGCTAAAAGTATCTTTGTACTACATCCTCTCCTTGGGTTTTAATTTTTTGTTTTTGACTGATTTAATTTGTATCTCTGTATGGATTTTCACCTCTTTTCATTATATCCATTAATCTTCACAGTATTTCTAGGTCTTGAAGCATATCACAATGTGAGGAGAAATTTGGAATAAAGTATTAGAGTAGCTTCGTTCAAATTGAATATTCTATACTTGGTAGGAATTTTACTAATTTTATATTATTTCTCTTGTAGGTTTCACTTTTGGATTCTAGATCAATTTGAAATATCAATTGTGGAATATTTATTGAGATGTCAAACACTGATCGTGGGAAGAAAAGATCAAGAAAAAATGATCTATCATCATACTTTCAAAGACCTCAATCCAAGGATCCACATTCTCTTCGTGCTTCGATCTCTTTTGACCAACCTATCACTGAAAGAGATGTCAAATCTTGTGAGAATGCATCTAATATCCAAATAATAGATAAGGAAATGTGTTCCTCTGGTGATCAAAGTGAGATAAATGCATTTTCACCATAAATTGGCAGTACAAATGTCGAAAATATTTCATTGGAAAAGAACGCAACCAATTCACGAAAAAGACAAAAGGGCCAATGGGACATAGGGAGAGGCTTCCAACCAGATTGGGTCTCAAAATTTCCATTTATTGATCCATTACCTCCAAAAAATGAGAAAGAGAAACCAACAGTTATATGCAGTATATGTAGTTGGAAACTTGGCACGCCAATGACATTTCGGATGAAGTTAGATACAATTGAGAAACATGTAGGAAGGTGTATGAAAATAAAATTGTAGATGGCGAGGAGAAATCTATTGTCAGATGGAAATCTTTCGAGGAATGTCAACATGTCAAATATGCCGATGAATATAATGAATATTTAATAAGTAAGAAAAAACTCGAGGCAGGTGGAGGAACCATCACATCTCTATTCGAAAAGACGATGGAAAGAAATTTGTTATCCAAGACAATTCAATCAAGCACTGTATTTCACATCGTATCTAAAGGGCGTCCTATGACAGATTATCTGGATTACATGAAATATCTATATTTTCTTCAAATTCCAAAAATTCTGTTGGATCATGTTGTCATTGATGCCAATGGTTTGATTACTTGGGAGATTGTTGGATCATATGTCATTGATGTAAATGGTTTGGTTTGATTGATGTGATTGGTTGATGTCAAGTAATTGATTGATATGATTCCCTTGATGAGAATGGTTGGAGGACCCATGTCCAAGTGGAAACCAATCGATGCAAAGGTAAACAAATGGATGAACTCCAAAGTGGTCCCCTTATGGTGAAAGCCCTCAC
>ML777773.1:927284-965341 GCA_009831015.1 Picea engelmannii
TCTGCTCCCAGAGACATTAAGTATGTTCTCATTCTTACCTTCCAGAAGGCAAAATTTGTGCCATTAAAAATGGGTGCCTTGTTGGTTGAACCATCATGACTAGTCATGATTTCACTACAGGATCTTCCTTACACTAAAGGAACTGGCTCTGATACCAATTGTTACAGGTATGAACTAACTGAGAGGGGGGGGTGAATCAGTTAGTGTAGATTATTAACTATTTCTCTTCTTTTTAACTTTGAATCATTAATCTTAGTGGCAGTGAGTCTTTACTGTGAAATTTAGAGTTATAAACATAAAGCAGATAACATAAAGAATAGCAATCACACACAACATTCACTCACAAGTATGAGACACAGTTTTTTCAAGAGGAAACCCAACCAGGGAAAAAACCCCATCTTCTTAAGATGTTAAGCAATCTCCAGTTGCGTTACATCTCATCTTTTATGAGCACCAACTCATAGAGGCTACAACCTCTGATTTCCAGCACCAACTGGCTGAGAGCACCAACTCCAACAGAATCCCAGCACCCACTGGGTGGAAGCACCGACTTCCTTTTTACTTCAGCTCCAACTGAGTGAAGGCACCAACCTTCATATTCTGCAAGCAGCCACTTGCAGAGAAAGAGACATTCATCTCCCTAGCACCACCCTACCACCCTTATTTGCCAAAATAAATATTGTTCAAATCAACTTGTTCATTCTGATATAGCTTGCTTACCCTTTCTGTTGATCTACTCTGCATTCTTCACTATCTCTGATCTGCTGCTCTGCTTAACTACCCTCTGCAGCCCATTCTCAGCTTCTTCTCCTGTCACGCAGATTCTCCTCTCCCTTTTCTCACCTGCAGAGCTCTCTTTTCTTCTCCCTTCAGCAGCCCATTCTCAGCTTCTTCTCCTGTCACGCAGATTCTCCTCTCCCTTTTCTCACCTGCAGAGCTCTCTCTTCTTCTCCCTTCAGCAACCCATTCTTAGCTTCTTCTCCTGTCATGCAGATTCTCCTCTCCCTTTTATCACCTGCAGATCTCTCTCTTCTTCTCCCTTCAACAACCCCGATTCATCTCTGTTCCAGCGCATTATATAGATTCACCACATGCAGAGGTTTTCCTTGCGTTTCTCAACTCCAACTGCAGTTTCCTTTTCTTTCATTCTTTCTTATGCTTTTCGCATGCCAACATTCTCCCTGGTTTTCTGAACTGGCTCTTTACATGCCTCCTCTACGCATGCCACATCATGAAACGCTGTGTTCCTCCTGTCTTAACTGCCAGTCTAATTTTAGACTAAAATTCCTTCCACTGTCCAGAGTGATTAGAGAAACCCAACTGGAAAAAACTTCCAGACTTGTCAAAGTAGATGAAGGACCCCGACAAAACCATGGATTTAGCGATGTCAAGCTCCGTTGATTGTGCATTATTTCCATTTGATGCTGGCCACACCAATCGCGTTGTGAATGGCATCATTCGTGCTGTTTCTTAAAGAAAACGATTGGTGACTTCTGCTGCTAGTCATGCCCGTGGCTAAGGCGTGCGTTTTTATCAGCTTAGATCCAGTGTTGTTTCAGCATAGTTTCCAGCACTGTGTTTCAACCCAGTGTTGTGTTTCAACATATGTATCAACACTGTGTTTCAACAACTGTTCCATCCCTGTGTTTCAGCATATGTAACATTACTGTGTTTCAACTTTTACAACACTGTGTTTCAGCATAAGTTCCAGCTCTGTTTCAGCATCGTGTTTCTGCACCTGTGATTCAGCTTCTGTGTTCCAACATTTGTGTTCCAGCACCTGTGTTCCAGCATTTGTGTTCCAGCATCTGTGTTCCAGTATTTGTGTTTCAACATCTGTGTTCCATCATTTGTGTTCCAGCATCTGTGTTCCAGCATTTGTGTTTCAGCATCTGTGTTCCAGCATTTGTGTTTCAGCATCTGTGTTCCAGCATTTGTGTTTCAGCATCTGTGTTCCAGCATTTGTGTTCCAGCATCTGTGTTCTAGCTTCTATGTTCCAGCATTTGTGTTTCAGCATCTGTGTTCCAACATTTGTGTTTCAGCATCTGTGTTCTAGCTTCTATGTTCCAGCATTTGTGTTTCAGCATCTTTGTTCCAGCATTTTTGTTTCAGCATCTGTGTTCCAGCATTTGTGTTCCAGCATCTGTGTTCTAGCTTCTATGTTCCAGCATTTGTGTTTCAGCATTTGTGTTCCAGCATTTGTGTTCCATCATCTGTGTTCTAGCTTCTATGTTCCAGCATCTCTTCTGCGTGCTTCATAACCAACCGATTGCCATCAATAACAACCTTGACCGTCTGCGTCATCTCTGCTATAGCCATATTTCCAACAAGGTTGCAATAGTCCACTGGTTTAAATGTGAATCATATGTTTGTGCAAGTTATCAACCAACTAAGCAACAAATAATGTCTTCTTGATCAGTGAAAATTTTGAGGGAAACATTTCGCCATTGGGTGAAATTTGAGGTGTTAAAATATTCAGTTGGTGAAATTTTCATATTGTAATACTCTCTTCCAAAGTTTAGCCAATAAAATATACTTCAGCTATGAATATTTCATATATTAGCCAAATACTTTTTTAACCCTAATCTATGACCTGTTGAACTCCATCACCTACAGTTCAGATTGAGATTCATGCTAAAATTGTTGAGAAGTGTAGTGCACACTGTAATTCACCCTAGGATTGACAAGTCTTCCATTTCTATTTTTTTCCACATTGCAGTTCACCCTTGGATTAATGAGTCTTCTATGTGGATATATTTTAGAAACTTGTCTTGTACAACCTCCTCAACTTCAAAAAGTAATGTTGGGGGGGGGGCTCTTGCTGCTCCCTTTTTTGGACCATCTGTACCCAAGAGTTAAGGGTTTGTTGATGTGTCTTGTTTTTCTGTTTAAACAGGGCATGTTGTTCTTTCATTTACTCTTGCATTTGTTTGATGTCCAAGATATGGAGAGAAAGAGGGTCACGTCATGGTTTTTGAAGGTAGAAATTTTCTTGGTTTTTCAGTTTTGAAAACCAACTGCTTGAGGTCTGTAACTTCTGCATGAAGCTCATTGTTTTCAATTTTCAAAGATTCCATTCTATGCAACAAATTAGTAATCTGTTGTGTCCAGTATGGGAAGTACATTTCTAAATCCTTATAGGTGGGACTGTAAATTTCCTCTTTTTTTTTAGGTTATACGGGAGTGGGATTGGAAATAATGAGTAGGGGATAGCCATTATGATCAAGGTGATAACCATTCTGGGGGAGGGGAAGGTTGTTGTTGCTCCCTTTCTTGGACCACCTGTACCCATTAATGGTTTGTTGTCGTGTCTTGTTTTTCTATTTAAACAAGGTATGGTGGTCTTTCATTTCCTCTTGCATTTGTTTGATGTCCGATATGTGGAGAGTAAGAGGGTAACCTCGTGGGTTTTGAAGGTGGACATTTTCTTGGTTTTTCAGTTCGAAAACTAGCTGCTTGAGGCCTGTAACTTATGCATGAAGCTCACTGTTTTCAATTTCTAAAGATTCCATTATATGCAACAAATTAGTTATTTGTTGTGTCCAGTATGGGAAGTCCATTTATAATGCCTTATAGGTGGGACTGTAAATTTCTTGTTTGTTTTTGGGTTATAGGGGAGTGGGCTTGGAAATAATAAGCAGGGGATAGCCATTTTGATCGAGGTAGAGTTGGGATCAAAGAATATGGGGATGGATTTTAATGATTTCTGAGATACATCTATTGGTTTTCCTTTGGTTGAACAGGTTGAAAATATGAAAGAGCTTAAACACCAGGGGATAGAGAAACTTTCATCGAAGGACAACCAAAGAAGGAATAAAGAATAAATCATGGTTCAAGAGATTTTAGCTCAAAAGCAGTAGGGGATTGAGGTGGTGCAAAATGTGATTGAGAAGAGAGGCCCTCAAGTGAGGATGCAGACAAATCTCGAAAGCCTGAACATAGAACATAATGCCATTGGGGATTGGGTGCACTAGCTAGGGCTACAATAGAGTGTGAAGTTAATCATTGATATGGAAAAGGTAGATGTTCATAAGTTTGATCAAAATTTAAGGCATGAAAGGGACTCTATGGAAATATATCAAAAAGAAAAGGAATGACTTCAAAAAGAGGCTGAGTAACTAGAGACCATAGAGAATATTATGGTAGCATTGGATAGAGTTTGAGAGAGTGTTACTATAGGTTCCATGATGGTGGAATCCCTCGCGGTGCCATTTTTTAGAATTTGCAAGCCAAATATTGGGAGGATATTAATAAGCTCTATAATTTGTCTTGTATTGCATCTGCATTTTTATTTTCCAATGTTGATAAGATTTTTTCCAGGCTGGGAACCACATCAACATCCATATCAGGATTTACAGATTATAGCTTTGTGGTAGAGGCTTATGCAAGTGGATGAACCCTGTCACTATACAATATATGCAGAAGCAGAACATATTGTACCAACTCATTACACTCTATTGTTATCAGAGGTTGTCCTTCCAATAGTGATAATAGATGCTATAACTTCTTGAGAGCCAAGGACCCTGAACCTATGTTACACATTCTGGAAACATGGGAGACATTACTACCAGCTTCCACACTCCATACCTTTCTAGAATAAATGGTGATGGTGATGGTGATGCCTAAATTAACAGAAACCAATATATTCTTGGGATTCTTGCGAAGAATCTGTGCTAATTCATGTGCATGGTTGGTTGTGCCCTTGGCTTCCATTATTGCGACATGATGGAGCCTTTGTATCTCCAAATTTGTTATAATTTGGAAAGGGTACTTCGTGTCTAGCATTCAAGTGATGCATCTACACATGTAATTTTATCTCCTTGGAAATTGGTTTTGTTCCTACTAGTTGGAAGCAGTTGATTATCTGCTTTATTATGCAGATTCCTAAACTATGGTTGTGTTACAGGAATTTCAAATTAACCCAACTAAATTGCTTATCAACAACTGATCAATTCTTCTGAGTTATGGGTTGGGAATGAACTATTCATATAGAATATATGGTTACTATGTTAGAAACACCATTTTTCCCAAAGAGGCAATAGGTTCTGTTTCATTGGTTGTGTTCAAATAATCCTGACATTGATGAAGTTACACAGTGATTTTTGGTGTCGAAAGGACTTCTTTCCCCTGAGATACTTGCTAATGAGAGAATTAGAAATCAGATAAATGTGGGCCTTGAAATGATGAATCATGTTGTAGAGGGTATAACTGTCAAATAACCTAATGCTAAAGAGAATGTAAGATATCTCAAGGTGAGAGAACCTTTGATGCACTTCAGTAGCAGCAAGCAACAACATATGCTCAACAACAAACTGCTACTTCTTTTGGCTGTGGGGTTCACATAAATAATTAGATGGGAGCACCTCAATTGAGTTTAAAGGAAGTAGAGGCTTATGCACAAGAATATGATAGCGAGGTTTTTCCTAAATAGGGATGCACACATGATGGTCTTCATGCTTAGGTTTTGGAACTGGAAGCGTGTATCTATCTTTTATGAAATAGTAGGCGTTTTCATAATCACAACAATGGATGATTGCATCATTGGATCATCTTAATGAGATGCAAAATAATCTATTTGGATGAAATCACTAATACTTTATAAACAAAGTGAAATGCAATTATCTCTTGTTTCATAAAGATTCAATCATGGATTATATGTTGTACTTGTTTTTAGTTTAAAATGCACACTGGAAGAATGTTATATTGAGGTGCTTCTATCAAATGATGTAAAGATGTGACGAGACATGAATTGCTTCAAAATAAAAGGAATTATGATGGACCTACTTTGAATTCCAAACTCTCTTTGTTTTTAAGGCTACATGTTCAATTTCTTACATAAGATTTATGAATGGATCCTCATTTTAAATGTTATTGCTCGCCATCCTATATATGCAGAGACTCTGTAAAATCCATAGAACTCCTAATTTTATTAGTCTTGATATTGGTTAGCTGGAGAAATAGAAAGGCCCATGCAATAAGGTATAACAATTGATTGGGAGCTTTACAATATGAAACCATTACGTTAATCCTTGGTGTGATCGTTGGCATATGTTTTGTATGATTTTGATTATTTATGTGTAATGTGAATCAACATTTATTTAAATGTTTTTGGTAATTTGCAAGAGTTTTGAGTTTTGCTTGAGGCAAGTTCTTGGGTTTGTTAAGATTAAGGCTAATATTAAACCTGTAATGGCCATTTTTGTTGGGTATTTCACTCTTCAATATTTAGTAATGGGTTTAAGTTTAGGAGTGTTTGCCAAATTTAGTGGGTGCAATCCATTTTGTGCATCTTCAATTGTCCATTTTTTATACAAATTTTGTTTAAACTATTGTACATGATTTTCAATTTTCATGTCACATCACAATTACTCAGTCTGCAACATATACTATTGGAAATACTTTACAATCATTCGTTGCATATGTATGCAGGGGTTGTACATCTCTCTAACATGAAGTATTGAATGAATGAGAGTTGTCACTACTTTTGTTGATGGATTTTATGGCTGTTACAACTTAGTTATAGGATGAAGAGGATTGGCCAAAACATCATAAGAATTAAATATGGAGCATATTGGTTTTATCTACTGATTTTTGCAGTTATAATAGTTTCTGCCGCTTACATTAATCATGGATGGCATGGGTTTAAGGGTTAGAATAGATGAAGTGTATAAAAAATAAGAATCACCAAATCAAAAGGCTACTCGGAGGAAAAAATAAATATGAAGTATAGTGTGTATATTTGTTGTCTTTAAAGTTGGCCATATTGAATCTTGTTAGGCATGTTGTGGATTTGGAGATTTTGCTTATCCTTTATCTACCAATGTTATTTTTAGGAATTGTCAACTATTCTACTTTTTGGACCCATATAAGACCAAAACCAGTCAAACCATGAACAAAAAGGGTCAATATACAACAATGTTATTAGAACCAGACTGGTCATTGCGCTGGTCAACCCCAAAAATCTTACCTTGATCTGAACTGGAAAAAAACTAAACCACAAAACTGGTTGACCAAAAAACATATTTAAATTTTGAAAAAAACATATATATTCACATGTATCCATATGAATCCAAACCATTATACATGAATATGCAAAGATTCTCATGTGTATGGAAAGGGTGCATATAATCAAAATATGATTGAATTGAATACATCTTTGAACCAAAATACATCAACAAAGAGGCTCTAAATGGCCTCTAGGGTCCAAAAATAAGCATAGTAATAATGAATAACCATAGTCTAGACTCTAGACTCTACAATCTGATCATATGGTAGAATCGTTTGAATCTTTATCCTCAACGTTGTAAACATGACTAGATTCTACAATGGGATTTTGGCTTGATTCCCTTGGCCTTGAAGGTAGTGATATCCATCCAATGTTCAAATCCTTTCACTGTGGAATGGGTCCAAGTCAATCAAAGAAAGGTATTCGTTATCAAATGTTGGCTCGTGACTCTCCACAAACCACTCTGATGAGGGATCCTAGTCATCCAAGACTATGTCGATTTCCAAATATGTAAAATGAGTATATTACACTTTAATGAACACATTTCCCTATTCTTATATATGGGTTTTATACTTTATCAAAAAAAAATCCAAGACTTTACAAGGTTATATAATTCAGTGAAAAATTCGCCAAGATTTTACAAGATTTTATAATTTAGTGAAAGATTCGCCAAGATTTTACAAGATTGTATAATTGACTAAAAGATTCGCCAAAAAAATAAATATAAATATTATATAATTGATAAAATAGCCTTCATTTTTTCTTATGTATCATGGGGATTCACGCATTTATTATATATATAAATTTAGGGGAGGTTCTTAACATCACCCATGAATTAGAAAATTACACAATCATCAAGAAAAGGCCTCAAAACATCATTCATAACTCTCATTAATGTTGTAGGAGCATTACAAAGCCCAAATGACATAACCATCCATTGAAACAAACCTTGCTTTGTTTTGAAAGCTATATTCCATGTGTCTCCTTCAACAATCCTAATCTAATGATATCCACTTCTCAAGTCCAACTTAATGAAATACTTAACATCTTTCAATTGATAAGGAAAATCATCAATTCTAGGAAGAGGGTGACGATTATTTACCATAATCTTGTTCAATGCTCTGAAATCTACACACATGTGCCATGTACCATCTTTCTTTGGTACCCAAACAATTGGTGACCCACATGGTGATGTGCTTGGCATGATAACCCCTTTTTCAATAAACTCTTATATTTTTTTTTAATTTCAACATTCTCCATGACTAACATCCTATACATACCAATGTTTGGAAGAGGACAATCTTGTTGCAATTGGATCTCATGTTGGATACCTCTTTTAGGGGGAAATCCTTTTAATCCCTTAAACATATCACCATATTTGTTAACAAACTCATATAAATCAGATTTTAACTTTGCATCACATCCTTGGAAAGCTTCTTTTTCAACATTATCTTTGGGTTTGATCATCAAGAGTACAAATTTCTTACTAGAATTTACTAATATCTTCATTTGTCTAGCATTTACAAGTGACAAATTCAACTTCTTTCTATGTGCTCTAACAATGTACTCAACTCCATTTTTAAAACAATGATATTTGTTCTCATGATGATGAAAGATGGATCTCCTATCATATAAATATGGTTTTCCTAACACAATACCACAAATATTGAATGGAATAACATCAAGATCTACCTCATTTATAAAGTTTGCAGTGATGGAAAATCTAAGTTTACATCTTTTTGTCACATGCAATTTGGAATTATCACATATCCAACCTAGAGGATATGGTTTAGGATGAGAAGTAGATTCCAAATGAAATATCTTGATAGTGTCTTTAGAAATGAGGTTTGCTTGAGAACCATTATCAAATAGGGTATCTATCTTGGTAAGATTTAAAATTACCCTTATGTGGAAAATATCTATTATTTCTTTTTCATGTTGACTTTTATTAAGGCTACTACATGAAGAATTAGTACTGGTAATAGAGTCCTTACCTTGAAAACCCATGGCTGGGATTTTTGTTTCATCTCCTCAATCAGATCCTAAATCATGTTGTGTAGTTGCAACAATGTTTGGTTTAGCTTTATTGTTGAACTTTTTGGGTCTCATTTTAGGATGAAGTTTCCAACAATGGTCTTTATCATGGCCATCTTTTTTAAAATGTTTACATGAGATTTTTTATCCCTCTTTCTTGACTGAAGCCTTATTCTTTCCATTTCCTTTGTCTCCATTAAAAAATGGATTATTGCTTCCCTCTTGAGGAGCATTCTTCCCTCTTTCTTCCAAATGAGTTTCCTATACACAAACTTCATCTAGATTTGTAGGGTTAAACATGATAATTGTGTGTCTCATATAGATATGCAATCCTCCAATGTATTTGAGTAAAGTTTCTAGAGAAGATAAATCTATACCCAAAATCAAAGATCTTCTTCTAAATTCTTTAGTGTATATTTGAACACTTTTCCCTTTAGCTTGCCTAAAGTTTTTCCAATCCATAATAGATTTTTTCATGTACGCTAATGGATACAATTTCCTTTTAATTGCAACAATAAAATCATTCCAACAGGATAAAACTTTACCATACTTCTTCATGTCCTCTTGAGTTTTGGTTTCCCACCAAATGAGTGTTGCACTTTCCAATCTAAGAGAAGCAATTTGAATCTTAGTTTCATCTTGTTGGATTCTTTGTATCCTACAATACGCTTCAATTTGAAAAATCTAGTTATCCAATTTCTCAGCATTTACCTCTCCATTGCACATAGGAAATTCAAACGTAATATCAAGCTTAATCAAATGAGTTTGTGGAGGAATTTTACCATGTTCTTTTGGAGAATTTGTAGGTGGTTGTGAAATGGTAGAAGAAGTGGAATATGGAGGAGAAGGAGGTGGGATATCACCATTTCCTCCATTCCCTTTTGGAGTCTTATCACCACTATCTTCATTACCTCTTGGAGGATTTGAGATTTCATCTTGAAACTTTGCATTCCTCTCCTCATATAAAACTTTCACCATTTATGTCATATCACAAAAATATTTTCTAAAAGTTTCCTCTTCTGAAGTACGAATTTCATGAGTCTCCTCATGAGCCATACTTGGTGAATTCCTCCTTGAAGCTTGAGGTGAGTGTATTTTTCTCCTTCTTGAAAGTTGATAACTTGGATCTACAATTTTCCCTTCTCCTCTCGTGAGAATCAACCTTGTAAGCATCAGAAAACAAAACATTTTCAAACAATCAAAAAAATTCCCTCGGCATAATTACAATGATTGGCACCATGTTACCTTCTATTTGCACGAGAGCTAAACATTAGCCACATATGAAACAACTAGTTAATGATTAGGTATATATTGGTATCAAATGAGGTTAGATG
The DNA here is from genome assembly GCA_009831015.1 of Picea engelmannii. Lineage (NCBI taxonomy): Eukaryota > Viridiplantae > Streptophyta > Pinopsida > Pinales > Pinaceae > Picea > Picea engelmannii. The sequence continues at coordinate 937,660 of ML777773.1, forward strand.
AGTTGAGGGTTGATTTATTGTAATTCAAATATAGTTATTTAATTCTTCAGTATAGAAGCAAAAAGAATCTGTGGTGGTCAAACAATCTTTTAGTTCTTTGTATAATATAAAGATGCCACCGCTTTGTCTCACTTTCCATGAGAGCTAGACATTAGCGACATATTCAAGCATTAGTTAATTATTTGGTATATCTTAGGAATCAAACGAGGTTAGTTTAGCTCATGGTTGATTTATTTTAATTAAAAAATAAATATGATAGAAATCATTAATTTATATTTAATCTATAATAAGAATTTTAATTTTTATATTTGTTTCTTAGAATTCCTAAAATTGTTCATAATTTATCGATCATGTCAAAATCAACACAATTATTATCTAATAATTTAGATAACTATGGTTCATAAAATAAACATTTTTTACAAAACAAATTGGATCATGTCCTTTATTATCTCCAATTACAATTTTTTTTGCAAGTTAAATTGATATTACCTTCAAAATTGAGAGTTTGAAATACATAACTTGTGACCTATTGCAAGACCTTCCATGAGAGGAAACCAGAGTCTGCATTAGGTCTCAGAATGTCTTAAAACACTATCTCGGAGGCCTAATAAGAGTTTGGTGATGCAATTGCATTTACATAACATAATAGATGACAAAACATGCTTGTTATCTTCTGGGACTAAAGACCATCGAGGATACAAAATGAGCCTAATACCTATTGAATGTTAAAATGTGCTAAAGATTGCAACCATGATAGATAGAGAAAACTAAACTACATACTAACCACTTTCATCTTCTCCTTTGGGAGGAAGTTGTCGAATAGAAGTGCATGCACATTAGTGATGAAAAACCAGACATGCCTGGTAAGAGGTCTGGCCTAAGAGTGAATCCAGAAGGTCAACAAGCTTGTGGTCCATTTTCTCCTGGCGAAAATTTTTGTTTCCTATGTCCCTCTAAAGCTCAAACATGAGTTGTAACTGCTCATCCGAGAAGCACCTTGGAGAGGGAAGCACCAATGCTCTGCCAGAGTCTCACTCATGAACCTATGAGTTGTTGGTTATGACATGGTGGTTGTGTTGATCAAAAGAATCTACATTGGGTGATCGTTCTATTGAAAATGGAGGGAAGGTGGGTGGATTAGCTTGTATAGGTTAAGAGGTAATTTATTTCTCCACCCCAACAACAAAATCATAGCTATCATATTTTTATTTGTTGGTTCCTAGAGAGGAGGAGAGTGGAGATGATTCTGAGAGGTTGGGCAAGGAGAGAGGAGAAGGATGACAACTAGATGGGTTGCGAAGAGCTCTTGATCTATGAATGGGTATGCCTCTTTCCCAATGAAACATGAAGATGAGAGGGATGATGAGCCATAGATAAAAGGAATATGAGAAAGGGACAAATATGGGAGATGGGACAAGGGTGAAAAATCCAATAACCATAATAACAAGTTTCCTAGAAAGAATGTAGATGAAAAAGGGAGATAGATGAAGTTGATCTATAATGACCATGGTGATATGAGAGGCCATTAAATACTTCTTTTCACATCCATAAATGTACTTCGTCATTGCAGTACCAGTCCCAAGATTTCTCACCCACGAAAAGAATGATGTCTTAATGTTACGCATGAGAGATAGAGTGTGGGTAGGATGCCTGCGTTAATGAAGAACCTTAGGTAGGATTCCATGCGTGTGGAGAGGACATCAATGTCCAAATTTCACCCTAGATATTATGGCTAGGTGGAACCCTATTCGGGGTTTCAAAATCGAGTTGAGCCAGCTCAAATAAGTCCTGAAGTTGTGAGGGAATGGGGTGATGATTGTTTGTAAAACAAATGTCTTGTTACCCATTAGTTACTCCAATATTGGTTATTTTTTCTACAAATTTGTCGGCCTCACATATGACATGAGAGGGGACTAGAGACATAACAAGAGACACCAAATATTTAATGGTTTCCAAAGTGTTGAGTAGATGCCAGCTGGGAGAAATATTTCTTGGAGCTGATTCGTGCAAAATCTTGGAAAAGAGAGATAGGATGACTTGGGAGTCCCCTTCCACAATAAGATGATTCAAATCAACTTGAATTGAATATTGAAGTCCTCATAGAAGTCACCAAAGTTTTTTCAAATTATTGGTATCTTGGCCTATAATTCCTCCTAGCATATGGATTATAGTTCCATTGACAACTCGAATGACCATGCCAAAGCCAATAGGTCTAGAGTTTCCCTTGGAGGCACCATCAAAGATCATTTTAAGGGATCTTCTTTGTGGATTCTACCACTTGGTTTGGCTGTGAACAATGTTGGTGCGAGTGGTTGAGGTGCTTTAGGACTGGTCAAGATTCAGTTTCTATTGATCAAGAAGGGATGTTTCTGGGGGATCACATGACAAGTATTTTTCATTCCATTTTTGATCTCTTATAGTTTATCAGATATTCTCACATATCCTCCTCCACACTTTTGTTTCTAGAGAGTATTTGGAATGGAAGATTCTTTGATTTCATTCCTTCAATATTTTGTAGATGGAAAACCTAGGGAGTAATTGCTAGATTGTATTTAGGATTGTATTTTTTAATGCTTCTACCCTCCATCTCTCAATAAAATGAATTATGTTCCCATGCTTCTTGTCTATCATCCTCATTGATTGTGTGGAAAAGTCCCTGTTAGCATTGTTGTGCATGGGTTGTAAGACCCTAGGTTCAGTTTATCTATGACCAACAAAACCCACCAGACACTAGACCTTTTGGCATCACCTACTTGTGCAGATGAAGTCTCACCCAAGGTATCTATTAGGACTATGAGAACCAGGCTTCTAGAATAGTAAGGTAATGGGAGGAAACCATTCGGTTCATTCTTCTTGGTTACCTCTATGTGCGTGATGTTTTTATATTCAATATTAACTTACTTATGATCCAAATTCCTATAATCAACATATTTACCAGTATTGCATAGATTTGTTATTGTCACGATCATGAACATTGCACCATATTTAACCATAGGACAATTCTATTTTACGAGACATACAAATAGGATTTATAAGAACACATAGAAAGAATGAAAAGATAAGATACAATATCATCTCGTTAACCTTCCTTTAATCATCCTTCTCAACAACATACTATTGCATCCAAGAAATCTGAAACTCAACATCCAATAAAACACAACATCATAGAAATTGCATGGAACGAGGAACCTAACAAACCATAACTGAACTAAACCCCTAATCTCCCATCCTGTTATGTATTTATACAAAATTATAGGGCTAAAAGCCCTAATCTATTCACCCCAAAAATATCGCATTACGATGCATGGCCAACTCAATTAACTGGATGTTTAACAAGTTTCTTATTCTTTTCAATCTGCATGTTGTTTTTTTGTTGTTCTTCTATTTCTAGAATGTCGGGTTATCATCCTTATGTTATGATTTATTCTCTTTCTTTATTCTTTGTCTTCCTTATCCTTCTATTTTCTTTATTCTCCTTTATGTGTGTTGTCTTTCTTTTGTTCAATTTCCTCCATACACACATTATCCTCCTAGATGCACCTCAGTTGAGTGCTCCCTACCTTTCCTTCTTCTTCCACGCACTGTTCCTATACTTAGGATTTTTCCTAAAAAATGTATCAAAACTACAAAAAAAATTCCAATTTTCCTATCTAAAAGGCCCCCAACACTCACATGTGACTCGTCTTGAGCCACTCAAGATTGTTTCCTGGTCTTCCATGCCAAAATGAAGTTTTAAGAGGCACCCTTTTCTACCTCCACCTCTTTTATGATTGTGGCCTTTGTTGCCGCTATTGCCTCTTCTCCCTTCGTGGACAACATTGTAATTTTTTCCTCTACTTCAATCACTTCCTTCTTGACCTTACCCTACACCCAGGAAAATTCTCCAATGACCCTCACTACTTCTTCTTGCAGTGGTCCCAGTCTCTATTGGAGGATTCTTTTTGATCCCTCATTCTCTCCACTTCTACTTATGTCTATAGTTGAGACAAAATGGTTGAAATATGCTCCATTGGTGGAAGTGTAGCTTCCGTTTCTACTTCCTCTTGTGCCTATTCGTGTGCTTCCCTTAGCTTGGTGATATGAAAATGAAAAAGGTTTTTGTATACAAAGTTATAAGTGGAAAATGTATGTGTCTTGGGAAATTGGATCAAGTTGAAAAACAATGAAAATATTGATTTTTTATACTTGAAATGAACAACATAAACATACATAAATATCCATCAAAATAAAAACATAACACAACAAAATGATAAAGGAGTTCACCCCTCTCTTGGGATACATCTCTTGGCCTAGCTTCCAATGGATAATTTTCATTATATGCTCAATGTGTTAAAAAAAAATCTTTACAATCTTTACAATGAAAAATAGATGGCTCTAATGGCTCAAGAATGTCCAAAAGCCCCTAGCTGGGCTCTTCCTGCACCTGGTATGGAAAACAAATTAGAAAATACACTACCTGGAAGTTTTCCCTGATAACCTGTTATCTTTGCACTCGAAAATATACCCACTGTGTGACTAACTCAACCTTTGTGTTTTTCCCCTGCTAAAACTTAGCACCACGCGTCGTTCGGTAAATTGGGCAAAAATGTCGCATCGTTATGGGGCTAGCACCTTGTTCGACAGAGACTTCAGTCATATGGCCCATGCGGTCAGGCACCAACCTAACTCCCACACTCATTGAATAAACCTCCTCCACATATGTTCTCTATTCATATGGCATATGGTATTAAGTTTCATGACCAGGGCTACGGCTAATCCTTGAACCTTTTTCCTACCAGAATGAACCATAATTAAGCCTAAATAAAATTTTGGAACTATAAGGTTAATAACCACCTTGAAGCTGGGCTAGTGGCCCGACCTATGAAGATACTTTTCCCATGACCGGAGGTCACAGGTTCGACCCCGACAGAGCCTATTCCAAAAATTTTACCCATCAACCAATCAAGGGGGTGCCACATAGTGGCCCCTGGCTAGGCCAAGTGGCACCCTTATATTCGCCCACGTAGATTGACACATGCCATTCTAGGATTGGTCCATGTCACACACCTACTTAGTCACCATGACACATTACCACCTTCCCATTCACCCTGCAATGTCAGTTGCACGGTCGTACAGACTGTATGGCCTGCTGCCACGTAACCTGTACGGACTGTACAATCAACAATTTTTCCTATTTCGAAAAATAGACAGAATGCAATATCTCCCTCATACAATTTTTTTTTTATTCTTTTCAAGTTGTGGTGGGATCGTGAGGATGATATCTATGCAATGAATCCATTTTCAAGCAATTTTGAACACTTTGATTTTTGAGCATTTTTTGATCCCCTAGATGACTCCTCCCCATTGGGAAGCTTTTGGACCTCGAAAATAATATTTCTGTAAAACTAAATATGAGGTTATAGTTCCCTCATATTTCCAACCTCAATCCGTTTATCTTTTCTTGGATTTGTGCCTTTGAGACCAAAACAAAGGTAGTCCACATTCCCTCGTTTTGAAGTTCTTATATTTCTGTCAAGGATTGTATCCTCATGCAATTCTGAAAGATATTCTGGAGAGAAGTCATCTATGGAATAAATATAAAAATTCTCTCCTTGATCATCAATCAAAGGAGGCTCATACAATCTCAAATTCTCAACATTAACATCTACATACATTTGCATATAAGGAGGCAAATCCAAGCAGAAGGCATTGTTACCAATCTTTTCAAGAATCTTAAAAGGTCCATATCTAATTGGTTTAAAAATTTTACCTTCTCCGTTAAGCCTCTCTTTTATATTGTAAAGCCAAAATCATCTCCAACTTGGAAATTGTGATCAACACAATTCTTGTCATGTCTTGTCTTGTACTTGGCTTGGTGCTTTTCCAATCATTCTTGTACCATTTGATGCACCAATTGAATTTGTTCAATGAACTTCTTTTCTCTATCAATGTCATAATGACCATCAATAGAAACATCCTTCCCAAAGATAAAATCTAAAGGAGATTTTGGCAAATAACCAAAACATTCCTCAAATGGAGATGTTTGAGTCGATGAATTCTTAGCCTAGTTAATAAGCATGTTGAATGTAGTGTAGGTTCTCATCCCAAAGCTTAGGATGTTTGTTGCAATAACCATGAAGAAGATGTACTACTGTTCTATTCACCACTTCTGTTTGACCATAAATTTGTGGATGAAATCAAAATGATGTGCTCTTTTTCAGCTTGGTGTCCATGAGTGCCCATAATCTTGACCAAAAGTTCCCAATACATCGAGAATCTTGATCAAAAATAATAGATTTGGGAAACCCAACATGTACCCATACATGTTGAAAGAAAATTTGTGTCATTTTTTCAGCTGTAACCTGCTTCTTAGAAGGCATAAAAATACACATTTTGATTAAATGGTCAACCACAACTATAATCATGATTCTTTTTATACATAGGTAATCCTCCTACAGAGTCCATGGAAATGCTTTCCCAAGGAGGAGAAGGAACCGAAAGTGGAGTATACAATCCTAACTTTTTGTTGCTAGGATTACTTGTAGCACATAAAAAACATCCTCTTACATAACGTGAAAAACTTTCATTGATTTTAGGCCAATATAAATACCTTTGCAAATTAACCACCATCTTGCCTACAACAAAGTGGCCAACAATAAGAGAATAATGTGCTTCCCTTATGATGTTGATTCTTTCACCCCATGGAATACATATCTTACCAATATTATAAAAAATTTATCATGCACATGGTAATCCAATTCCTGAACTTGGTTAGAATGACACAAAGTTGCGTAAACCTCTTTAAAATAAACATCTAAATCATATTGTTCAACATAGCTCTCATGCATGGTAGAATTATTCTTAAGAATAATTGAAGCACTAACAATAGGCCTGAAAAACATATCAACAACATTGTTATAAATTCCTTTCTTATACCTGATAACAAAGTGGAATTGTTGTAGGAAACCCATCCATTTGAAGTGACTTGATTGTTGTATCTTTGATGTGATTGCAAGTATTTCAATGGTTGATGATCTATGTGAATAGTAATTTATTTTCCCAACAAATAAAGTTTCCATTTTTTCACACTTTGCAACAATGCATACAACGCCTTGTCATATGTAGGATAATTAATCACGACACCATTAAAAGTTTTAGAATGAAAACAAATGGGCTAACCATGTTGCAACAATAATTCTCCCATGGGATAGTTACTTGCATATGTTTGTATCGCAAATGGTTGTCTCAATTCAAGAAGTGCAAGAACTGGAGCTGAACTAATTTTATCCTTCAAGGCATCAAAAATGTTTTGTTTCTTTCCTCCCCATTGGAAAACTTGCTTGATGTTTGTCATTGCATGTAATGGAGCTCCAATTGAATAGAAGTTAGCATAAAAATTTCTCCAATATTGGGATGCTCCCAAAAAGATTCTTACCTATGTTACATTGTTGGGCTTGGGCCAATCCTAAATGACTTTGACCTTGGAAGGATCTATTTTAGTTCTCCCCAATAAACAAGTTAGGTCTTTCCAAACTCACATTTAGACATATTTAAAAACAAAATTTATTTCTTGAAGACATCTAAAACATGCTTCACATGCCTAACATGTTATTCATGAGATTTGATAAATATCAATATGTAATCCAAGTATACAATTACACAATCATCAAGAAAAGGCCTTAAAACATTATTCATAACTCTCATGAATGTTGCAGGAGCATTACAAATCCAAAATGACATAACCATCCATTCAAACAAACCTTTCTTTGTTTTGAAAGCTATCTTCCATGTGTCTCCTTCAACAATCCTAATCTGATGATATCCACTTATCAAGTCCAACTTAGTGAAATACTTAACATCTTTCAATTGATCAAGAAAACCATCAATTCTAGGAAGAGGGTAACGATTATTTACTGTGATCTTGTTCAAGGCTCTGGAATATACACACATGCACCATGTACAATCTTTATTTGGTACCAAAACAATTGTTGACCTGCATGGCGATGTTATTGGCATGATAACCCCTTTGTCAAGCAACTCTTGGATTTTTTTTTTTAATTTCAGCATTCTCCATGACTGACATCTTGTACATACCAATGTTTGGAAGAGGACAATCTTGTTGCAATTGGATCTCATGTTGGATACCTCTTTTAGGGGGAAATCCTTTTGATTCCTGGAACAGGTCACCATATTCATTAACAAACTCATATAAATCAGATTTTAACTTTGCATCACATTCTTGGAAAGATTCTTTTTCAACATTGTCTTTGGGTTTGATCATCAAGAGTACAAAGTTCTTACTAGCATTGACTAATCTCTTCATTTGTCCATCATTTACACATGACAAATTCAAATTCTTTGTATGTGCTCTAACATTCTACTCAACTCCATTCTTTAAAAAAATGATATTTTTTCTCATGACAATGAAAGATGGATCTCCTATCATATAAATATGGGTTTCACAACACAATACCAAAAATATCCAATGGAATAACATCAAGATCTACCTCATCTATAAATTTTGCAGTGATGGCAAATCTAAGTTTGCATGTTTTGGTCACATGCAATTTGGCATTGTCACATATCCAACCTAGAGGATATGGTTTAGGATGAGGAGTAGTTTCCAAATGCAATTTCTTGACAGTGTCTTCATAAATGAGGTTTGCTTGAGAACCAATATCAAATATAGTATCTATCTTGGTATGATTTAAAATTACCCTTATGTGGAAAATATCCATTCTTTCTTTTTCATGTTGACTTTCATTTAGGCTACTACTTGAAGAACTAGTACTGGCAATAGAGTCCTTACATTGAAAACCCATGGCTGTGATTTTTGTTTCATCTCCTGAATTAGATCTTAAATCATGTTGTGTAGTTGCAACAGTCTTTGGTATAGCTTTTTTGTTGAACATTTTGGGTCTCATTTTAGGATGAAGTTTCCAACAATGGTCTTGATCATGGCCATCTTTTGAACATTGCTTACATGAGAGTTTTTCTCCTTCTTTCTTGACTGGAGAATTGTTCTTTCCATTTCCTTTGAATTTCCTCTTTCCTTTGTCTCCAATAAAAAATGGCTTCTTACTTCCCTCTTGAGAAGCATTTTTCCCTCTTTCTTCCAAATGAGTTGCATGTACACAAACTTTATCTAGATTTGTAGGGTTAACCATGATAATTGTGTGTCTCAAATAGCTATGAAATCCTCCAATGTATTTGAGTAAAGTTTCTTGAGAAGATAGATCTATACCCAAAATCAAAGATCTTCTTATAAATTATTGAGTGTAGCTTTGCACACTTTGTCCTTTAGATTGCCTAAAGTTTTTCCAATCCATAATAGCTTTCTGCATGTATGCTAATGGATAAAATTTCCTTTTAATTGCAACAATAAAATCATTCCAATAGGATAAAACTTTACCATACTTCTTCATTTCCTCTTAAGTTTGGGATTCCCACCAAATGAGTGTTGCACTTTCCAATCTAAGAGAAGGAAGTTGAATCTTAGTTTCATCTTCTTTGATTCTTTGTATCCTACAATATGCTTCAATTTGATGAATCTAGTCATCCAATTTCTCACCATTTACCACCTCTCTATTGCACATAGGAAATTAAAACTTAATATCAAGCTTAAGCAAATGAGTTTGTGGAGGAATTTTACCATGTTCATTCGGAGAATTTGGAGGTGGTTGTGAAATGGTAGAAGAAGTGGAAGATGGAGGAAAAGGAGGTGGAGTATCACCATTTCCTTCATTCCCTTTTGGAGTCTTATCACCACTATCTTCATTACCTCTTGGAGGATTTGAGCTTTCACCGTGCAATTTTTCTTTTCTCTCCTAATATAAAATTTTCATCATTTATGTTATATCATAAAAAAAAATTCTGAAATTTTCCTCTTCTGAAGTAAGAATTTCATGACTCTCCTCATGAGCCATAGTTGGTGAATTCCTCCTTAAATATTGAGGTTAATGTATTTTTATCCTTCTTTAAAGTTGATAACTTGGCTCTACAAGTTTTCCTTCTCCTCTTGTGAGCTTCAACCTTGTAAGCATCAGAAAACAAAACAGTTGCAAACAATCAAACCTTCAAAAACCTTATCTTTGATACCAACTTGATATGAAAATGAAAAAAGTTTTATTCATACAAATTTTCAAGTGGAAACTGTATGTGTCTTGGGAAATTGGATCAAGTTGCAAGCACATGAAAATCTTGAATTTTTATACTTGAAATAAAAACCATAAATAGACATAAACAACCATCAAAATAAACACATAACACAACAAATTGTTAAAGGATTTCAACTCTTTCTTGGGTTGCATCTCCTAGTCTAGATTCCAATGGATCATTTTCATTATATGCTCAAAGTGTTAAAAAAAATTCTTTACAATGCTCATAATGCAAAATAGATGGCCCCAATGGCTCCAGAATGTCCAAAAATCCCTAGCTAGTCTATTTTTGCACCTGGTTTGGCCAAATATTGAATAAAATACACTTCTTGGAAGTTTTCCCCAATAACGTAATGTCTCTGGTCTTCAAAATGCACCCACTATGTGAGCAACTCGGCCTTTGTGTGTTTTCTATTCCAAAACTTAGCACTACATGTCGTTCTAGAAATTGAGAGAAAATGTCACACCATTAGGGGTGGTTAGCGCTTTGTCTGGTGGAGTCTTCGGTCATATGGCCCATGCGGTCGGGTGTCGACCTAATTCCTACACCTTTTGGCTAAAACTCTTCCATGTCCGTGCTCTGGTCATATGGAATATGGTATTAAGTTTTATGACTAGGGATGGGGCTAAGCCAGGACCCTTTTCTCGCTAGAATGAACCATAATTGAAGATTAAATAAATTTTTGGAACTATAGGGTTAAGAACCACCTTGTAGGCGGAGTCATGGCCCGAACTATGTGAGGAATTTTCTCATGCTCGAAGGTTGTAGGTTTGACCCCCACAAAGTGTATGACAAAAGTTTTACCCATCAACCAATCAAGGGGGTGCAATGTGGAGGCCCCTGGCTGAACCACGTGGCATCCTTTCATCCGCCCATGTAGACTGACACATGTCAGTCCAGAATTGATCCATGTCATACACCTACTCAGTCACCATGCCACATCACCACTTGTCCAATCACCTTGTCATGTCAACTATATGGTCGTATGGACTATATGGTCAGATTCCACATGGCCTGTACTAATTGTACGAACTGTACAATAAAAAAATTTCCTTGTTTGGAAAAACAGATAGAATGTGATAACTCCCTCATACAAACGTTGTTTGAGCCCTTTCAAGTTGCGTTGGGATCGTGAGGACGAGATCTACGCAATGAATCCATTTTTGGGAAATTTTGAACACTTTTAGTTATGAGAATTTTTTGATCCCCTGGATCACTTGGCCTCTACAAACTTCATCTTTGGGTCTTCTATAAATTCTATCCACACCTATGCATTTTCCTCGCATATTTTTGCACATTCACCCTCTATCTTCTTAATGTGTGCAAATGTTGTGATTCTCATCCTCTCTCTTCCTTCATGCACCTCTGGTTGCATTCCTGGTGTGCCCCTCAATTGTAAGTCATGGATATGATCCCTCAAGCCCTTAATGACATCACCAATCTTCAATGTTTTCTCCTCCATAGTAGCTTCTAGTACCAGGAGAAATTCTGCTACTTCCTTGTAAAATTTTTGAATCAATGCTTATATCTTTTGTGCTATGCTCCTGACTTCATCATTTTCCTTTAACGATTTCCTAGCCTTCTCCTCATGTTCCTCATTTAGTTTTGGGTTTGATTCTTCACAATAATCCTTAGGGTTTCTTCCTTCTCCCTCTCGAAGGCCTCTTCTCGCATAATATCGATCTAAGTCTGGATGACAACATTGGGGGTCATGTTTCCCATGGAAAAGGAATCATTTCTATCGGGTGAAATAATTGAGTTAAGCCTCCTAGTCCTGTAATCATCTTCTTTGTCGATAATCTAGTGAGGTTTATCGAGCCCAAAACCATTATCCTCCTCTCCTACGCCTCTTGTAAAGTCCTTGGGCACCAATTTGGTCATTGTATACGAGGGCAATTTCTTGGAAACCTCTCTTTCACTGAGATCCTAATCCTTTTCCTCCTGTTACCTCCTTCAGTGAAATCTGCATGAAAATTTATGTCAAATGTGATGAAATCTCTTGGACCTGATACTCTCTTAGTGCCCAAGTATTTTTCCCTATTGAGCTCCCAGAATTCTTGTTCATCGGTAATGTCATGATCCTCGAGCTTGAGGCTGACAATTTTTCCAAGTATATCTCCTTCTCTACTCACCCCCAGTGGCACTGATTGTAGTGATAGCCAACCTTTCCCCATTTGTCTTGGGTGACAGTTTCCTTAACTGGTGCTCTGTATGTTCTTAGGTAGTTGTATCTACGCTCTCTTCTCCAATTCTCTTTGGTTCTCTTTGTTCTCTCCCGATTGTACACACCAATGATTGACACTTAACAACATTTTGTTTTTCTTGTGCTTTTGTTCTAGTTGTACCAGTCTCATCCCATATTAACTAACTTTCCCCATCCACCACCATGGCTGATGAGTTGGTCCATCATTGCATCTTGATTAACAAATCCAACATGCTATTTTCCCTTCATACCGTCGATTTGTTGTGATTTTCTACATTTTTACCATTTAAGACTTGTATGATACTTTTACAACCTGTCACTCTCACTTCATAACTGTCATTTCCTTGATTTAATGCTTTTAACGGTATTCTCATTGCCGAACTACGCATTGTTTCTTTATTGTTTCATCTATGTACTTTGCATTCTCATCTATGTATTGTCTCTCAAATTCATGCAGTTTTATTCTGATGTGTGATGACCATTCCTTCTATGGAATTTCTTATTCCTTGGTACTCAAACACTCTTTTCTTTTACTGTATCTACCTTTTATTTGATTTTCTTCCTTTTATTAATTTTTACTTGTTTTTCGATGCAGGAGCATCCTTACACATCATCAGATGCACCAACAAGCCAACACATAGGTGCACATTGGGGAAAGGGAGAGGCACATACGCTCCCATTTTTAAATTTGAAATATAATCCTATACGGATTTATGTTGTAAGGATGAGTAAATCCAATCCATGCCTTTGTACAGGTAGTGGATAGGGTCGCCTTAATGGTTGATTGTAAGCAGGTATAGATCTTAGTGAGGTTTAGACCTTCGTTCATTATAAGAATTTGTAGGGATAAGGTGTCTTAACTGAGATAGTGATGGCACTAAGGTGGTAGAGAGGATAAGGTTGAGGAGGTCTCTTGTAAAGAGAGAAAAAAGAGTTAGGAGGAAAGGATTCTGTGAGAATATCCTGAGAAGATCGAAAGCTCAAAAATAGGATGTAGAATGGTTCTTTGAGAGAGATTGATAGAGCTAAGAATCTGTAGCATTCCAACCTACACATATTGTAACCAAGAATCTAGATTAATAGAAACGAACAAATTTCACTATTTATGAATTTATGTACAAATGAATGTTTGTTTTGTGTTATCTATGTGTTTATGTATGTTGTATATGTATGATAGATTTCATCTACGGTAGGAAGACATATGTCTCTGTATTTATTGAGTTTGAAGTATCGTTCTATATTCTTTAGGTTGTGCAAGGAGTGAACGAAAGAACATTGGACGTTCTCTAGCCAGCACAAGGAGTGTGGATCTGAACTCTATGGAGTCATAAAAGAACATGCCAGGAGGGCACACCAAAGTGATAAGAAATCAAGGGAAAACTCAAGGTTACTGAATACCTTGGCAGGTAAAATGTGCAGAGGAAGTATAGAGAGACAGAGTCATTGAATACTATGTAGGGATATGCCAAGAAGGAATTGAGTAGGTAGAAGTGTGCACACAAAGAACTCTTTGAGTTCAAGGAGAAGAGTATCAGAGGAAGATACTCAGAGAGTTACTGAACACTCTATAGAAAATGCTCAGCAAGGTGTGCTTTGAGAGAGAGGTTACTAGGAGGGCACTAGGAAAGTCCTTTGAAGGAATAGGAAGGGTTGAGACCCTTTGGAGTTCTGAGTCAGTTAAAAAAATTAGAAGAGATAGAGAAAAGAGTGAGCAGGAGATGGACTTATTCCAAGTTACAAAGATCAAGAGGAGAAGCATAAGTTGAGACCCAAGCATTCGGGCTCGCAGCAGAAGGTTTAGAGGCTAAAACCTTTGATCACTTACAAATTTTCCCAATCTCAGGAGAATGAAGAAGCTCAGGAGAAGGAGAAACAACAACTGTTAGATCAGTTGTGGGAAGAAATCTGGACCGTTGAATCCACATCCAGACATCCAAGGGAGCACATTGAGGAAGAAATAGATCCCACCCATTGGATCTGAGTGCAAAGGATCAATAGTCATTTGATGAAGGGAGGGTGCATGAGCCTTAAGACCTTCGAAAGTGAACAAGAGGACAAGATAACCAAAGTCTCGATGTCTTGAAGTAGACAAGGACCATCCATTATCCAAGGTGATAGGTGGTGGAGGATCTGAGACTCTAGAGCGGACATACTTTGGGATATATCGGACAAGCAGAAAGCGGAATCGCTGAAGTTCTGAAGGCCTAAATAGATCCAGCCTATTGGTCGCCAGAAGACATGCCTCGATAGATCTGTGAACTTCGGGTGAAATCACTTTGGGAGGAATGAGTGTGCAGGAGTTTGAAACTCCTAAAGCCCGAATAGTCGAAGAATATCTGGACCGTTGGATCTAGAAGGATGCGTCATAGAAATCTATCAACTTCAGGTGAAATCACTCTAGGAGGAATGAGTGCGCAGGAGTTGAAACTCCCAAACCCCAAAGAGCCGAAGTGGATAGTGGCCATTAGATCCAAGTGATATAGGCATCAAGAGATCATCAACTTCATGTGGAAGAACTTTGAGAGGAAGAAAGTACGAGAGTTTGAAACTCCTGAAGCTCGAAGGGCCAAAATCAATCAGATTCTTTGATTTGAAGGGAGGGCAAGCGTTGATAGATCATGGATATCTGGGAGTGTGTGCGTAAGGAGGAAGACGGTTGCTGACGAATAGTTGACCAAGGAAGAGAAAGGATAGATCTGATCCATCGGTCAAGAAGGATCATCGATATCACACAATCGATGGTAGCGTTGGATTGCAGGGGCAGAAAGTGCTCAGTCTTTAAATATTTTAGAGTGGGACGCAATTGAAACCATGTTATTACCAAAGGAATACGTGGCAACTCGTAGTTAAATGCGGGGAGAAAAGTAGTGTGGTCTCAAACCACTTTTGGTTGGCCCCACAATCACATGCTTACAAGATGTCATTTCCTGAGGTCACATAAAAGGAAAGGGGCACAGGAGAAGGAGCTAGCGTATGCAAATTAAAAAGTGCCAAGAGTGTTAGAGAAAGGGCCTATGAGTTCCACAGGACCTTCACCTTAGGAGAAAAGGGGGCCTATATAAGTTTATTTGGGTTCAAGGAGGATCCCGAAGAGTCAATTTGACTCAGTAGAATTGAAACATCCTAGACTGGGAGGTCACAGAACCCCCAAGAGGGGAGGGGGGCTGCATCAAGTGGTATCGGAGCATGATTTTTCTTGTAGATGACAAGAAAAGATGAGACAATGAAAGGAGATACTTTGATACCATCAAGTGGTATCAGAGCTTGATTTGTTTGCAGATAGAAGAAAAAGGAGATAGAGATAGTTTGATATCATCAAGTGATATTAAATCTTAAAAATTGCTTCCAGACAATAGACAAAGGAAAGATAAGACAATATGACTACATCAAGTAATCTTAAGAGATGAATTTTGTCTACAGATTGTAGGAAAAGGTGAGAAGTTAAATAGAGATAATCTGATGAAATCAAATGGTATCAAAAGTTGAATTTCATCTGTAGACAGTAGGTGAAGGAGGAGACAAAGTATTGATGCTCTATGAAAAGGATTGTTGCAAGTGTGCAACAATAAATTGAACAGTCAGGTGAGTTGTGGGAGAAGCTCGAGATTCTCTTAGTTGCAGAGTGAACAACAAACTTGCCAGGAGGGAAAGTAGAAGGTGAAAATGGCTACTGAAGGCCATGAACTTGGTCAGAGAGAGGGACACAAGCATAAAAGCAAGACAAATATGGATATGGATCTCATAGAGATGATATACAGAATAGAGCAATTGACATTGAAGGTGTAACAGGAGGAAAAGGTACACTAGAGGTATGAATGGCATCTGACCAAGAAGGAAAAATGGTTTTTTCAAAAGTTGTTGGCGAGAGAGAAGCAACAAGTACTAAGGAGGTGGTTGAGCCATGCTGAAAACCTTAGTGACACAAAAGAGGATATGGTTTACATCTTTGAACCAGAAGTTGGAAGATCCCTCAGTGATGAGGAAGGGACATCATCAGAGGATATCATAAAATGCCAGGTGGGAAAAGATGGATTTTCAAGTTTCTAGGTGGGAAATGGAGAGAGATCAGTTGAGGATCTCATATACTGCCAAAGGGGTAGTGATGGAATTTCATATTTCCAGGTTGGCTATTAGAAGAGATCAAGTGATCCCATTAACTGCCAGGAGAACATTGGAGAAATCCTAGATTTCCAAGTGGGAAAGGGATATATAATGAGACTGTCTAAAAGTATCAGGAGCTCAGAAGTGAGTTCATATCAACAAGGAGTGCTAATAGATGAATATTCATGTGGGTTTTTTGGCCATGTGAATGACGATAATGATAGGTTAAATACTTCCACCATAAAACAAGAAGATCAAAGGTGCATTCTGATCATTGGAGGAATCAAATTATTCCTACCAAGCAACCAAGTAGAGGCTCGCACATGTGTTTAAGGTGCAGTAAAAAAATGATAGCCAACAAAGTCTATCAAAGAGGATGAAGAGAAGGGGTAGTCACTAATGTTTTCCCCAGTAGAAGGAGAGGATCATTCAACATAATTGCTCAAAAATTTCAACCAAGGAGATGAATAGGAGATGACTATAACACTAGAGCTTCTAGCAGAAGAGGAAGAATACAACATAGACCTTGTTGATCTGTATGAATAATTGGAATCCTTGGAGAGAAGGGTGATAGTGGAAAGCATGCACATCCAACAGGCTAAGTTGGA
Source organism: Picea engelmannii (assembly GCA_009831015.1). Classification (NCBI taxonomy): domain Eukaryota; kingdom Viridiplantae; phylum Streptophyta; class Pinopsida; order Pinales; family Pinaceae; genus Picea; species Picea engelmannii. Next base: position 954,709 of record ML777773.1, read on the forward strand.
ATCAGGTGGAGGAGCATACCAGCATGGGGAGAATCTGGAGGAAGTTGGAGTTGAACCAACACAAGAGAAGCTGACAGAAGCTAATCTACCAGAGGAGGAAGATGAGCAGCAACTTAGTGGTGAGACCTCAAAAATGGAGTCTACAAGGAAGTGGAAATTCAAGGCCACAGAAAAATAAAACAACATGGGATATCAAGATGATCTTCCCATTGATATGTATGAGGAGGAAGAGTTGCAGCCGAGAATACTACATCAGGAGAACCAACCATTGGAGCAGCTGGACATGGTGATAGAGGAGATAAGAGAGTTGATGGTGAGGTCATAAGTAGAAGCAGTCAGCAAGGGGAAGATGAATAGAGGAGAGATTCCCATAGCAGCAGGGCAGCAACAAGAGCATCAAATCATAGGAGCAAGATGACAACTCCAAGGAGAATTTTTGGATCCGAGAGGATTTCAACAGAGTTGGAGAGATAATGAGAAAAATCTCATGAATTTTTCACAGCATTGGAGTATGATGCAGGAGCATCCTTCCATATCATTAGATGCGCTAGCAATCCAACACATAGGCATGCATTGGGGAAAGGGAGAGGCAGAGACCCTCCCATTTTTAAATTTGAAATATAATCGTATACGGATTTCTGTTGTAAGGTTGAGTAAATACAAGCCATGCCTTTGTACAGGTAGTGGGTAGGGTCACCTTAATGGTTTACTGTAAGAAGGTCTAGATATTAGTTAGGTCTAGATCTTCATTCATTATAAGAATCCATATGGATAAGGTGTCTTGCAGAGAGGATAAGCTCGAGGAGGTCTCTTGTAAAGAGAGAAAAAAGAGTTAGGAGGAAAGGATTTTGAGAGAAGATATTGAGAATCTTGGAAGCTCAGAAATAGGAGGTAGAATAGTTATTTGAGAGAGATTGATAGAGCTGAGACTCTGTAGCAGTCCAACCTGCACATATTGTAACCAAGCATTCAAATTAATAGAAAAGAACAAATTTCATTGTTTATGAATTTTTGTATGATTGAATTTTTGGTTTTTGCTATCTGTGTGTTTATGTATGCTGTAGATGTATGATATATTTCATCTACGGTAGGAAGATAGATATCTCTATCTTTATTGATTTTGAAGTATCGTTGTGGATTCTTTAGGCTATTCAAGGAGTGCACGAAAACACATTGGAGTTTTTGTAGCTAGCACAAGGAGTGTGCATCTGAACTCTGTGGAATCAGAAAAGAGCATGCCAGAAGGGTGCACCAAAGTGATAACAACTCAAGGGAAACCTCAAGGTTACTGATACCTTGGAGGATAAATTGTGTAGAGGATGTATAGAGAGACAGAGTCACTGAATACTTTGTAGGGCTCTGCCAAGCAGGCATTGAGCAGGTGCAAGTGTGCACATGGAGAACTCTCTGAGTTCAAGGAGAAGACTATCAGAGGGAGATACTGATAGATTTACTAAACACTCTATAGAAAATGCTCAGTAAGGTGTGCCTTGAGAGAGAGGTCTCTAGGAGGGAACTAGGAAAGTCCTTTGAAGGAAGCATAAGGGCCTAGACCCTTTGGAGTTCTTAGTTAGTTAAAATAAACTCAGAAGAGATAGAGAAAAGAGTTAGCAAGAGATATACCTATTCTAAGTTTAAAAGCTTAGGAGGATCAGCACAAGTCGAGACCCAAGCATTCGGGCTCGCAGCAAAAGGTCCAGAGGCCAAAACCTTTGAACAATTACAAATTTTCCCAATCTCGGGAGAACGAAGAATCTCAGGAGGAGGAGAAACAACAACCATTAGATCAACTATGGGAAGAAATATGGACTGTTAAATCCATGTTCAGACATTCAAGGGAGTGTGCAAAAGAAGAAATAGATCCTAGTTGTTGGATCTGAGCACAAAGGATGGAGAATCATCCTATCAAGGGAAGGTGCACGAGCATTAAGTCCTTTGAAAGTGCACAAGAGGATGAGATAGTTGAAGTCCCGAAGTCTCGAAGAAGACAAGGACCATCCATCGTCTAGGGGATAGGTGGTGGAGGATATAAGAATCCAGAGTGGAAGCACTTCAGGAGTTCTCAGATAACCAGAAAGTAGACTCACCGAAGAACTGAAGTTTGAAATAGATCCAAGCCATTGGTCGCTAGAAGGGACACGTCGACAGATCCATGAATTTCCAGTGAAATCACTCTAGGAGGAACGAGTTTTCACGATTTTGAAAATCCCAAATCTCAAATAGCCAAACAATATTTGGACCTTTGGATCCAAAGGGATTTGTGGCAAAAATCCATCAACTTCGGGTGAAAGCACTCCGAGAGGAACGAGTGAGGAGGATCTGAAACTCTCGAATCCCAAAGAGCTGAAGTGGATAGTTGCCATCGTATCCAGGTGAGACATGCATGAAGATATTGTGGACTTTAGGTGGAAGAACTTCAGGAGGAAGCGAGTGCGAGAGTCTAAAAATAATGAAGCCCAAAGGGCCGAAATCAATCAAATCTGTCAATTTGAAGGGAGGGCACACATCGATAGGTCATGGATATCTAGAAGTGCATGCAGAAGGAGGAAGAGGGTCGTTGAATAATAGTTGACCAAGGAAGACAGAGGACATATCTCATCCATCATTTAAGAAGGATGGTCGAGATCATAGGATCAACGATAGCGCTAGATTGCGGGGGAAGAAAGTGCTCAGAGTTTAAAAATCTTAGAGTGAGTCGTAATTGAAACCATAGTATTACAAAAGCAATATGTGGCAGCTGGTAGTGAATTGCGGGGAGAAACTTGGTGTGGTATCAAACCACTTTTGGTCACCTTGCAATCACATGCTTATGTGATTTCATAGCCCGAGGTCACATGAAAGGAAAGGGGCCTAGCAGAAGGATCTAGCACCCATGAATTACAAAGTTCCAAGAGGGTTAGAGAAAGGGCTCACGGGTTCCACATGACCTACGCCTTAGGAGAAAAGGGGGCCTATATAATTTGATTTGGGTTCAAGCAGGAGCCTGAAGAGTCAATCCGACACAAAAAATTGAAAGATCCTAGACCGAGAGGTCGCAGAACCCCTAGGAGGGGAGGAGGGATGCATCATTTTTCCTTCCTACTATGGTACAACTACTATAGTACATGTGTTGTTGTGAAACCCATATTACTTTTCACCCTATCGATCGTCTCTATATAGTTTTAAGCGACTTCCATTCACCATTCCTTCAAAGACTTATCCATTAAATGTTTCCAACCACACAACACCTATCTCTGTTACTTGTTGAATCACATGGCATCCTAGCCAATGCATTCTAAACTTTCCTGGATGCTGCATAAACTTACTGTAATAAATTAGTACCAGATATCATACTTGAAACTTCTTATGTTTAATGTGTCTATCATGCCAAGCCTTCTCTCTTTCTTTCTGAACTTGCTGATGGAATCCTGCAATGATCTACTCTTCCTCAAGATGTACTAATTGTGCCAATCTCTCCTCTATGTTGTTAGTGTCCTATTGCTCATTTATTTTTGCAATGCACAGGCCATGAAAAATAAACTCCATTGGAATAACTACTTCTTTCCTGTAGAGCAACTTGAAAGGTATATGTCATGTCAAAATCTTACTTGTAGACTTCTAAGCCCATAATACTGTAGGAACTCTTAAGTCCCAATTTTCTCTCCTTAGATTGAAAATATTTGTCAAGGAATTCTCCAATATCTTATTAAAATCTTCGACTATTCTGTTTCCATGAGGATGATATGGGTTATTTTTATGATGATGAATCTATAACTCCTCATTCAATGCTGAAATTGTGTTTTTCAAGAAGTGTGTACCTAGATCACTAAGTAATATGTGCGGACATCCAAACATTGTGACTACATTCTCGAATAGAAACTGCGCAATAGTCTATGTTGCGCAATATGTAATTGGTGCTTCTTATTCCCACCTTGTCAAATACTTCATCACAGTGATGAGGTACCTTTCCCCTGATCTTCTTGATTGTGTTTTGATTGGACCTACAAATTATATGTCACATTTCTAAAATTATTTCAACGCAACTTGTGGTTCAAAGGAATTTCATCTCTTCTACATGACTTTACCATTTGTTGGCACACATCGCATGACCGACAGTACTCCTTCACATCTTTGTGAAGTGTAGTCTACCAAATCCTTGCAAACAAAATATTTTGTGCAGTTACTCTCCTTGAATAATGTCCTCCATTAATTCCATCTTCAAGTATGATCTGTCTTTCATGTTCCAGCACACAACATCTCAATATTCGATATGCATTCAACTTTTATAGATTCACTACAATCAACTGATAGTCTGTTTCTCTCACTACAAGTTATTTCTTTTGTGAAATTGTCATCTTGGATGGAGCAATTCCTGTGCTTAGAAACTATATGGTGTATGATAAGTAATCATCCACCATTCTTACTGCAAATAACTATGCATCTGAGAAGTTTTCAAATAAATTTCTTGCATCTTCTCTTGACAATATGTGTGATAGATGATCATGTCCTACATTCAACTTCCATGGTTTCACTACCACCTCAAAGTCATATTATTAAAATATTAATATCCACCTTCATATTCTACCCCCCAACATTGACTTGTTGACTAGGTACTTTAATGCAGAATGGTCTGTATACATCTTAAAGTGAGACCCCAATAGATAATGGATGAATTTTTGCAGTGCATAGACCATTTCCAAACCTTCACATTTCATCGTTGTATAATTCTTCTCTTCTATAGACAACTTCTTTCTTGTAAAATAAATTGGATGATCTATGTCTCCTTCCTTTGGTTGGGATAGTACTACGCCAAACATTATGGATGATGAATCTACATGTACATGGAACTCTTTGTCCCACTCCACAAATATAAAAATCAATGTGGTTACCAGCTTTTGTTTCAAGATGTCCAACCCCTATTGACAATCCTCATTCCATTGGAATTTTTCTTCCTTATTTAATAACTTTTTCATTGGTGTTGTGATCTATGCATATCCTTTGATAAATTTCCTATAATAACCTATATTACCCAACATTTACCTCAATTTTATGACTGATGCAGGAGATTATAACTCCATAATGAATATGATCCTAACTGGATCTACTATTAATTCATGTTTTCACACTACATGTCCCAATAGAATTCCAAATAGTGTGCAAAAGATACACTTCTTCAAATTCAGTGAAATATGACACTACCTACATCCATCCAACATAATCCTAAGAACTTCTATATGATCCTTCAATAGACTAAAAATTGTCCAATCATCCAGGTATACTTATAGGACCTTATGGATGAAATCTTGGAATGTTGCAACCACTACCTTGAATAACACTGTAGGGGAATGATTCAATCCAAATGGCATAATTGTATACTGATAACTTGCCCATTCTATCACAAAAATGGTCTTGTGTCGATCCTCCTATGCAATTCTTATATGATGGTACCCCAAGAATCCATCCGTGAAAGAATAACTTTCCTAGCCTTGTATGTTCTCTAGTACCTCGTTCGTGAATGGTGTTGGGAATGGGTCATGTAAGCTCATGTCATTCAACTTCCTTAGATCCACACGGATCGTGATTCCTCTTGTCTTCATGTCCCGCACCACCATTGGGATAATCCACTCAGATTCTTTGAAAGGTTCGATAATTCTTGTGTCCAACATCCTATGTATTTCAACCTTCACCTTCTCCTTATATCACTTATTTACCCTGTAAGGCATCTATCGCATCATCTTAGATCTCAATTTCAATGGAATATTCATCTCTCCTAAGTCTCCTACTATTCCTTTCATCTCTAAAAATTTCGTTGGAAATAGGTCCTTATACTCTTGCAATAAGTTTGTAATATTCTAAACTATCTCATCATTCCAATAATATCCTATCTTCGTAAACTTGGGATTATCTGTCGTCCTAATATTTATCTTTTTTGTCTTTATACATTCTGTATATGTAGTGTATTCCAGTTTTGTCCCTTCTACTTCTCGTTCTCCTTCTATCGCAAGTACTTTCATATTCTTGGGATCTTGTTCATCATACTCTTCCATAGCTACACTATAGCACTTTAATAGCTCATGGACAGTCATCTTGGCTTTATGTGAACTACATACTAGTACCGCATCCATCATCTCTTCTCCCGAGAATATCTTCATTCGAATATCCTGTAGCACGGCATCTGATGAATATTCGTGTTCAAGTGTAAACGTGACTTTGAACCTCTAGACCAGTTCTTCCCATATTGTTGTCTCCATGCGCATCTCTAATTCAAAATACTAGTTCTTTGGAATTGTTTCTAGTGTGTTTATGAATATGTGCATCCGCTCTATTTCCAACACTAAACTCCATGAATCCCTACACTATTCTACATGACCCACTGGATTACTCTCCCCTGTATACTTCATCACTAGTTTTTCTTCCTCAGTACCAAACCTTATTTGCATTAGTCTGCTACAATGTGACCAATCTTTCATTCCCTCTCTTTGTGTAGCCCACCATTCAAATGGAGTTTATTTTAATACAACATCTAGTGCTAACAACCTTTGTTATTTGGGTACATGAAACTCAAATTATTTTGAAAACATACTTCTATCAGTTAAAACATCATACTTGGGTGGATCACATAGCTCTGTAGCAATCTAGCACAAGGATTGGGTTATGCAAGCACATCGTCTAGTTGATACCTCGTGCATCCTATGATTCCAATTCTCTATACCTGATTTTGAGTTTGATGCACACAAATTGATGCTCCTCCATTTGAGTGCACCATCTGTTTTCAGATTGACATAATCCTCCATATTCACATTCATGTTATACAAGTTGTCAATGACATTCCCTCATGTTGTATCTATGTATATTTTTCCTTCTGATGGGTCCAAGGATGAAATAAATTTCAACTCTCCAACTTCAAATATAATCTCCCTCCTCTTCAAGTTGATGACCACTTGTTTATAAAAATCCCATTCCAATCCCATAAGTGTTGGATATGGTTGTCTATCGTCCATGATGTCAATAAATTCAAAGTCCGCCACAATGCGCACCCCATCTATGTTCACAGGTACTCATGTTAAACTCCCAATTATGACTATTTTATTCTTATTCGTGAGCCTTAACTGAACAAGAGACCATACTAACTTGGGTTTTCCCATCAAATCCCATGGCTACTTAGGAGACACATTCATGTCATACCCTAAGTCCAAGATAACATTATCCTCATCATACCCCCCAATCTGAGCACTGAATCTAAATTCTCCATTGGTTCTCTTCCTACACAGTGTATGATTTACCATCCTTTGTGTGACTAGAGTTTCCCTTCCTCTTGTACAATGATCAATGATTTCATATAATGTACTTAGAACATTTTCGTCTTTCATTAGCTCTAAACCACGCCTCATAAATTATGTTAGTGTTCTTACCTTTCCAATTGGATTCTTTGGCACAATGTGAACTTCTACATGAGGCACAGATGATGTTGATGGTCCCCACTCCTACCCAAGTACTTCTTTTATTTACTTATGATATGTCTCTTTCTCTCGCTGAGGATCAAATACTAGCATAGGCATTTCTAAATTCCTTACCCACTGTTCAATCTTATTTCCTTCATTTGTTGTATTAGCCCTTGTTCTAGCTCCTCCATGCGTAACAACTGCTACTCTTGGTCCTTTATTGTGTATTAAGATTGATATCTTCTGGACATTCTGATTTGGATTCTAGTTTTTGTTTCCTTTGGCCAACCACATCACAACTAGTTGGTGATGGTCTTATGTCGAGTGATCCAATGCTCTACATATGTGCACTTCGTACAAGGATTATGGCAGTCATGGGCCAAGTGTCCTCTTCCTTCTCTACTGAAATTCCCTCTACCTCGTCCTATAATATACCAGATATAAAAAGTATGCAGAACAGAAACAAAATGATAGAAATGGAAGAATAACAACAATATAACTAGAACAATCACCACAATATCACTAACATGATATAATAAAACAACATAAATAACACCGTGATTCTGAAAGCAATGTTCACGGGTCTCTTCGAGGGGGAAACCTTGAGTTGAGCAAATATCTATTACAATAATATTCAAGCTAGGGTTCTCATACCCTCAAGTCCTATTTATACTAAATATGTCTATCAAAAGAAACATCTAGAGGAAGATCCTTCTAGAAGTGTAAGCTTCTATTACGTCTTCTTACATTCAACTTATTCTATTTTATTGCAAGGCCTTATTAATATTGACATTTATTACATCCAAATATATTGTTCTACCTATGTGTGGGTTAGGTACCTAACATGTCCTCCCCCTTAAAAACAACCTTTTCCTCAAGGCTTGAGATGTGGAATCTGTTGGAGTTGTGTCTTTCCATTGGACTAACACTTCCTTGATGGTTCTCTGATGTAGGCGACGCTCATGCTGGTCCAAAAATGCTTGTGGTTGTAGCCAAATGGATCCTTCTTCGGCTAACTCAGGAAGGTTGGCTTGAATTTGGCACTTAGTTCCAATCACCTTCTTTAAGCATGGAACATGAAAAACAGGATGTATCTTCGAATGACTGGGCAAAGCTAACTGATAGGCTACTTGTCCCACACGCTTGAGAATGGTATAAGGACCATAAAATTTGGGCGCTAGCTTCTGACAATGCTCGGCCTTGAGGGAATTTTTATTGTAAGGTTGCAGTCGAAGAAACAATTGATCCCGTTCTACAAATTGATGTTCAGAGCAACCTTGATTTTCTTATTGCTTCATGTGATTTTGTGCCATGACCAAATTCTCTTTGAGGGTACGAAGAATAGCCTCTCGAACTGTAAGTGTTTGGTAACCCACCTGGACCTTCGAGACACCAGGTAAGTATGAGAGAACTGAAGGTGGCTTCTGTCCATATATCGCTTCAAAAGGATTCATGCATGTAGTTGTATGGTATGAAGTGTTGTACCACCATTCAGATAGGGGTAACCGTTGAAACCACTGATTTTGATTTTCCAAGGCAAAACACCTCAAATATGTTTCCAAACACTTGTTGACAACTTTCGTTTGACCATCATTCTAGGGATGATAAGTTGTACTAAGATGCAATTGGGTGCCTTGTAGAGTGAACAGTTCTTGTCAAAAATTGCTTGTGAAATTTGGGTTGTGATCAGAAACAATAGAGTTCAACATGCCATGAAGCTTGAAGACTTGATCCATTAAAATTTGAGCCACCGTGGATGTTGTAAATGGGTGTTGAAAAGAACAAAAATGAGCATACTTGGAAAGGCGATCAAAAACCACCATGATCACTGATTTATTTCCTGATTTGGGTAAGTTGGTAATAAAATCCATAGAGATATCCTTCCAAATAGCAGGTGGAATCAAAAGAGGTTGTAGTGTGCTCAGAGATTTGACTATTTCTCCCTTTTTACGTTGACACACATCACATTCAACGTCAAAATTATGAATGTCCTATTTCATACCATCCCAGAAGATAAAACATTTGACCCTGTCATAGGTTTTGGTGAACCTGGAGTGCCCCGCTGTGGGTGTAGCATGAAGCTCAGAAAGTACCATGGATTTAAGCTTCATTTGTTTACTTAAATACAAATGGCCTTCGTATCGAAGCTCATCATGGATCCAAGAGTACCCTGGGGAAGCTAAATCATTGGAATGCAATTGTTGGATCAAAAGTGAACTTTTGGGATCTTGTAGCCATTCCTGGAAAATGGCTCGGAGCCAATTTGGTACAATGAAGGAAAGAGAAAAAAGGGATCCTTCATCTTCATATTTTCAGGAAATTGCATCTACAACCACATTATCTTTTCCTTTATTGTAAATGATCTCATAATCATATCCAAAGAGCTTAGTCACCCATTCTTTTTGCTCCGAGGAGGAAATGCGTTGTTCGAGAAAATACTTGAGGCTTTGATGATCTGTCTTAATTTGGAAACGTTTTCCCAATAGATAAGGGTGCCACATCTGAATGAGATGCAGAATAGCCAACATTTCCTTTTCATATATTGATTTTCCCAAATTTCTTTCAGATAGTTACTTGCTGGTAAAGGCCAAAGGCTGACCCTCTTGCATAAGGACAACACCAATTCCTTTCCCTAAGGCATCACATTCCAGGACAAATGTCTTTGTGAAATCAGGAAGGGTCGGGACTGGAGTGGTGCACATGGACATCTTCAAGGCTTGAAAATTGATGCAGGAGCATCCACGAGAGCATCCACAAACCATCAACCGAGCAGCGCGTGGAGGAAAAGGAACAGCTGGAAAGCGCCAGCATCCAAGATTTTGAACCATTATAATATATGGCTGCGCCAAACATTAATGTTTTGATGTGATGAAGCGCACTGTACATTGTAACGGACCTTGAGCGGATAAGCTCTAGTCCTTAGGTAGTTGAGGCATTTACTTAGAGTTAATGCAGGTAGATAGAATAATTAACTGTAGATTAGACAGTTTTAGTTTAGAGAGGGAAAACGAAATATAGGCACCCTCCCTTGTATTCATTGTATCAGACTGATTCATTCATACAGGAAGAAGGAGAAAGCAGAGCAGAGAGCTTGTGAAGAAAACCCCATGTACAGTTATTGAATTAATAGGAAGAGCCCTGATTCAATTCCATGGACGCGTTTGAGCTCTGTGTGTTGCTGATATTGTGCTTGTGTATGTTTGCTTCATTTT
>ML777773.1:971601-1012506 GCA_009831015.1 Picea engelmannii
CTCTTCATAGAGGAAGAGAATCGACGACTTGAATTCGTCCTGGAGAATCGCGAAGTCCCGAGGATCGTTGGATCTGGGAGAAGAGGCGAGGGGGTTAACCCTCAGGCAGCGAAAGAGCCATTGGCCATCGCATATCGGAGAACTGGGGTTCGTGAGTGCAGGAATCATATGCCCGTTGAAATCGCGAGTCGCGATTTCCTGACTCGATCAGAGCCGTTAATTATAACGGGGACAGGTGGCACGAATCCAGCGCATCGGAGTTTTGGCATTCGGGGTTTCCAATGGCAGGGACGTTGATATCGTGGATCCGCGATCCGCGAAGTCCCGAAGACTAAAGTGGTAGCGTGGGGCCCAGAGGCATAGTGGAATCCACATGGCATTGGATCAGGATTCGGGGTTCGGCGATTTGGGAAGCAAGGGAATTGTGACATCGCAGTTGCGATTTCCCGATAGGGAAATCCCCGATAGTGGGAAGGTTGACCCGTTGACCATCGGAAGTAGGGGTTTTGTTCTGTATGTGGACGGTGTTCGCGTGAACCGCAACCTCCCGAAGGGCGATCTCCCGAATTCCGAAAGGGAGACCGTCGAAAGGAAAAACTGTGGGTAGGAGAATTCCCGAGAGGGGTTGAAGAGCTTGACTCTTCGGGCCCATGAGAAAAAGAAGGTCCTGGTGGAGCGACCGCCTGCTGAGAGAGTGGGGGTTGGCGTAAAAAATATTGAGCAATGACTGGCAACCAAGTGAAAGAGTTCTTTTTTAGGCGAGCAGTGAGAGGTGTTGCAATCTTTCCATAATTCTTAACAAACTTGAGATAATACCCTGTTAAGCCCAAAAATCCATGCAATCTTTTGAGAGTCTTTGGGTGAGGCCAGGCTTTCATAGCTTCAATCTTTTTAGGATCCACCCTGACACCATCATTTCGAACCAGATGACCCAAGTATTCTACTTCTGATGCGCGAAAAGCACATTTAGACTGTTTCAGGAAAAGTTGGTGCTGAGAGAGTAGATGGAGAACTCGATCCACATGAGAAAGATGGTCTATCCAAGTTTTTATATAGATGAGAATATCATCAAAGAAAACTAAGACAACATGACAGAGAAAAGGATGAAAGACATGATTCATGAGGCTTTGGAAGGTAGAGGGGGCATTACACAAGCCAAAGGGCATGACCAAAAACTCACAGTGGCTCTAATGAGTTCTAAAGGAAGTCTTGGGAATGTTTGCCTCTTTCATACGTATCTAGTGCTATCTCGAACGAAAATCAAGTTTATTAAAGAATTGGGCGCCACTCAATTCATCCAGGAGGTCATCAATGACAGGAATGGGAAATTTGTCTTTAATGGTAAGTTTGTTGAAGGCACACAAGTCAGGACACATTCACCAAGAACCTTCTTTCTTCAGGACCATGACCATAGGAGAAGAGTAGGGGCTTGTACTAGGGTGGATACCAACTGCATTAAAGAGTTCCTGGATCATTTTCTCAATTTCATTTTTCGGGGAAAAGGGGTGACAATATAGATGAATATTGGGAGTAAGGCTTTCAGGTACAAGGGGAACGGAATGATCATGAACACCACTTGAAGGAGGGAGTCCTTGGGGAGTGGAAAATACCACTTGATGTTTAGAAAGGATGGTTTGGAAGTCTTGCGGCACCGAGGGTGTCTCTATTGCTTGTATGGCATGGAGTTGGGCAATAACACCAAGAGCTAATTATCTCAGGTGAACTAACAATGATGCCTTGAAAATTATATTGGTGACCCTTCTGGTCGAATTGCATGGTTAATTCCTTAAAATCCATGAGAATGGAACCCAAAGTCCTTAACCAGTCTGTACCCAACACAATGTCACAACCTCCCATGTCGATAGCAAACATATGAGATTTTAGGTGGTAGTCACCAATTTGGAGACGTACATTTTCACAATGCTCTCCACATTTCATGTAGCCACCATTGGCAATCATGATTTAGAAATTATTGATGGCATGGATGTAGCAATGAGTTTCTTGGGCAATGCGGCGATGAATAAAATTATGGGTGCTTCCACTATCAACCAAAATGATGACCTTCTGATGCTTGATGTAACTGATTAGCTTGAGGGTTTGGGGAGTGGAGAAGCCAGTGAGAGAATTGAGGGAAATGACCAGTTCTACTTTGGGAGGGTCTGAGGGAGGGGTTATGTCAGTGGTTTCAGGTGACTCAAACACAAGGGGAGTTTCAATATCCTCTTCTGAAATATCCTCGGAGATGGGCATAAAAAGATTGTGTTCCTTACACTTGTGGCCTGGGAGATATTTTTTATCACAATTATAACAAAGGCCTTTGATTTGGCGTTCAACCATTTCCTCCCTAGTCAGTTTTTGGATCTTTAGTGGAGTGGAGGGAGTAGTGGGATTTATTGGTTTAGGGCGAGGGATAAAGGAGGGTTTTCGGTTTTGAGAAGATACAAACTATTGTCCTTCTTTATCTCTTTTAGTAGCCTCCACCTAACTCTGAGGCCGAGCCATGAGGACATGGGCTCGAATCTCATCCTTGAGGCCAATGATAGAAAACTCTCAGAAAAAAGCATTAGACATGCCCTCTGTCTGAAAATCAAGGCGCTCAAAGGTAGCTAAAAAGTCTTCCATTGTTCTTGATTGTTTCAACTTTGTCAAATGGCCCAAATGGTTGATGTCAGTGTCAAAGCGTTCATAAATCACTGCCACAAAGTGTGTCCAAGCAATATACCCTTGACGGGAAGTTTTTCTCCATTGCCACCATTGCCAACGTTCTTGAACTAGATGGAGAACACTATACTGGAGTTTTTCCAAGTCATATGTAATTCCATATAAAGAGAAATAATGTTCCATTTGGGTTACCCAACCAGTGGGGTCCGAGCCATCAAATTTGGTCACATCCACCCACGGAAGGCGTAGGTCACGTTGAAAGTGATGGTGCTGAAAGTGATGGGAATGAGAGGAATGTTCACCTTCAATATGTGGAGGTGAGTTAGAGGAAGGGTTATCTGTAGGGATATGAAGATTCATGCAGAGTGAAAAAAAGACATATTAAAGCTGGGTGGTCAGGTCTTGTTTGATTTCCTCCATTGAGGACTGCATGGTTGTATTGATGGCGGGAACATTGGCACTGAGTTGTTTCACTTCTTGTTGGGTCTCGGTGAGACTATATTGCAAGGTATTGAAGAGAGATTCCAAGTCTTGGCTACGGGTATGGGCCATGAGGACGAGGGTGGGGTCAAAATGTTTTTCGAAAAATGATATGTATGAATGTGATAAGGGTGAAGAGATGAATCCAATGTTATAGGTCTCAAATAATGGTGAAAATTTTTCCAGAATTCTTTTTTTAACACCTCCAGAGTTATACTTCGGTCTAAAGAATACTGCAGTGATGAAATGCCCAAATGATTAACCAGGAAGAAATGTGTAGTGATTTGGCAACCTGAACACAGTTGTGTGACAATAGATGTTGTATGTTTTAATGTGTTTATGTTTCTGTCCCCAAGGGTTAGGTATTCAAGGGTTCTACAGACAAGGGTTTTCCATGTGCTATAGATATCTGATATATGTGTGGGGTCCAACAATAGTAATTGGCCCAATATCTCAAGGAACTAACTAAGGAGGATAGGTCGTACCCTTGGTCGTACTACTCGACTACCTAGGTACTAGAGAGTATCTTCTTGAGTGTTGTTTTCGGTGTCACTATAGTAGTCAGGCGGTTGATCGGTTTATCTAAAGCGAGCTTCAGGTAATCTAGGTTGATATGTACACAAGTTCTATCTGATGTGCTACCACTCGAAGGGGTACCAACAGGGGTTACAAGGGTTGCCAACATATGTACACTTAAGTACCACACAGATGAATCCCTCAACTGCACTTTTATGTGCGTAACAACATATCTATGTGGCTTAAAGACGCCGAAATACGTCTCTACTCTGAAAAAAAAATTAACCCACACTTTCTGCCGAGGAAAGTGCTTTGATACCACTTGTAATATACCACATACAAAAAGTATGCAGAATAGGAATAAAATGATAGAAATGGAAGAAGAACAACAATATAACCAGAATAATCACCACAATAGCACTTAAATGATATAAGAATAACATAAAAAATAGCACTATGATTTTGAAAGCAATGTTCATGGGCCTCTTCGAGGGGGCAACCTCCAGTTGAGTAGAGCTCTATTAAAATAATATCCAACCTAGGGTTCTCATACCCTCGACTCCTATTTATACTAAATATGTATATCAAAAGAAACATCTAGAGGAAGATCCTTCTAGAAGAGAAAGATTCTATTAGGTCTTCTTACATTCGACTTATTCTATTTTATTGCAAGGCCTTATTAATATTGACCTTTATTACATCCGAATATATTGTTCTACCTATGCGCGGGTTAGAACCCTAACACGTCCTCTGCCAAAGTTTCCCTTGTTCCCTTGATTGAAACCTATTTGATTATTATATTGTGGACCCCCCACTTCTTTTGCAACATTATCTTCCTGGATCCTATACTCACCTTATGTGTGCTGCCTCATTAAGTCAAACACATGATAATCCCTTTTTTCATGTCCTACAAACTTGAAAAAATTGCAAAACAAGTTCTTTGGCGTACTCCGATACTTCTATAGTAATGGACACTCAGTGGGGTGATGGCCCCATTTCTTACATAACTTGTAATATCCTCCTCCTGGTAATGGATTCGACGCTCCTATGGCCAAATATTGTGTGAATGTTGGGCATTCGTCCTTATGGTGGCCTTCAGTCGTACATTTTGTACACCAGACTTTCTCACGTTTCTCCTTTCCCCATGTCATTTCTTCCAGTTGAATTGTCAATGAGGCCAACTTCTTTTGAACCTGCACCATTCCTCCACTGTCGCTTGTCGGAGATGATTCCAATTTCATCACAATTTCTAGTGCCTCAGGTTGCGACAAAACCTTTTGTTGGACCAATGGTGTGCCAATGTGTGGTACAAGCCCTACAATAAACCATTCTTGGTGTTGTTGATCTGGAATATGGAATGTCAATCTAGCCATCAGATCTTTAAATCTCTAGTCATAATCCCATATGGACTATGTTTGTACCTGTTTGATCTCCTCAGTTCTATAATGTACTCCAACTCTAACTTTGGCTTCTTGAAATCATTAAGCACTGCTTTTTTAAAATTTGCCAAAGTCATGGCTTGTCTTGTAGGATTGGTTCTCTGCAACTTCATATAGCATATTCTAACTAACTACACAATATTCAAAACTTCATCCTGTACATTCTTTGTGGCTGAAATCATCTCACAGACAAACAAGTGTTGTTCTAGGTCATCTGACCCAAATCCCTAGAACTCAGGTAGTCTAAGAGTATTGTCTACCTTTTCCATGTTTCTTTGTGTAGTCTCTCCTCTTCATGATGTTGGTTGACTTTGATCTTGACTCTGCATGCTACTTCCACTGCTCTGATTGCTACTTCTTGGTCCTCCTTGGATAACTACAATTTCTTTTAGCAAATATTCAACCATTATTTCTGATTGTGGTGACTCACACAAGGTCATGGATTCGATACATGCTTCTACATGATTAGGACTTACGGGTTCTTCAATTATTGGAGTGGACTAAAACTCCTCTTCTTCTCCTCTTATGTATGGTTCCTCCATGATTCATACTAGTGAGTAGGGTTCTCTCCCCTCTAACTCACTAAGAGGATCTCCTTTCTCAATCCCGTTATTTTTCCTCTTGTACCTCCTTCCTCTGCGCAACTCTCCAAAATCGTATTCTTCCTCTAGTATACCCTCTTCTTTCATCCTCAGTCCCTCCCAGACTCTTTCATCTTTATGCTCTCAGATGATCCTCTTGTCATTCCTCAGTTCCCCTATGTGCATGAAGACCTTAGAAGTCATAGTCCATTATCATCACATTCGTTTCACATAATAGAATCTTTATCCCTGTACCCAATGATTTCAAGAACCTTCTGCACAGACCCTTGAAAAGGCCCCTTTATGCGACATTGTATGATTAAATACAATCTACTGCAAATTCTGTAACATATCGTCCTAGTATGCTATCCAACCAAAAATAAACTACTCGAATATTTGGGTTACTTACAAAATTCAACTATATTACCAATTCATGATTCCAATTTATCAGCGTTGTAGCACTGTATTTTCTATTTTTCTCCACTAATATTTCTAGCCACTCAGTTAGAATAATTGGAAATTCGCCAAAGAAAATTTCATGCAGATCTATGAACACATACCTTTGCATTGATTTCTTGTCACTCATCCGAGGGTTTTTTTTCTCCTGTCAAGCAAACTCTCATTCCTTCATTTCCAACCATTATGAGATCTTCGTCTTAGTCGGCCTCCAAAACATCCCCTTAATCACAAAGTCCTAGTCTCAGAAATGAAACCATTTGTAGGTGCGACTATGCACAAGTTGTAATACCCTAGGTTCAGTTTATATATGACCAACAAAAGCCACTGGACACCCGCCCTTTTGGAATCACTTGCTTGCGTAGATGAAGTCTCACCCGAGGTATCTATTGGGACTACAAGAACTAGGCTTCTACACTAGTAAGGGATTTGGAGGAAACCATTCAATTCATTCTTCCTTATTACTTCTATGTGTGTGATGTTGTTGTATTCAATATTAACTTACTTATTATTGAAATTCTAATTATTACATAGATTCATACTGTCATGGTCACGAACACTGCACCATATTTAACCATAATAAAATTCTATTCTATGAGGCGTACAAATAGGATTCATAAGCACACATAGAAAGACAAACAACAAAATATATGGTATAATCTCTTTAACCTTGCTTTAATCATTCTTCGCACCAACAAATAGTTACATTCAATAACTTTGGAACTCAACATCAAACAAAACATAACATCGCATAAATTACATGGAAATGAGAACATAATTGTTTGTAACTGAACTAAACCCCTAATCTCCCAACCCGTTACATATTTATACATATATCTAGGGATAAAAACTGTAATATGTTCATCCCAAAAAAACCGCATTACAATGCATGACCAACTCAATTAGTTGGTTGTCTGAAAAAATTCTTTTTCTTTTCAATATGCATGTTTCTTTTGTGTTGTTCTTCTATTTATAGAATGTCGAGATGTCATCCTTGTATCATGATTTATTCTCTGTCAGCTTTATCCTTCTATTTTCTTTATTCTTATGTTTGTGCATTTTCCTCCTAGATGCGCCTCAACTACGTGCTCCCTATCTTTCCTTCTTCTTCCATGCAATTTTACTATACTTAGGATTTTTCCACAAAACTATATCAAAACTGTATCAAAACTGTTTCCAAGCTACCTATCCAATAGTTCCATTTTTTTCTACTGAACTGGCACTGATTCAGAAGTTGTTCCATGGTCTCCAATTGAGTAGAAGAGAGGAGGCAAGCTGAGGGGCCTACAAAGCCACACTTTTGAACATGGTCCCAAGTTAATATGTGATTTTGGATAAGAAACCCCCCAAAAGTGCATACTTTGGGCCAGAGGTGCACCTTCCATATGATCTGCAAAATCTTATTAGTCGGTCGAAGATGAGATTAAGACATGATTTTGTAGGCTTCTTTGGAAGTGAAAGTGCCCAAAGTTGAGTGGCCCTAGCGAAGGATATCTGGCCCATGGAAGATTCAAATCTTTCTCAAGGAAACCTCATTCTACCAAGGTGTTAAGTTACAATTTGTGTGAAGGTTGATATCCATAGTGTCTAGTTTCCATTTTCTCTAGTGAGAATAGGCAACATGTCATCTCTCCAGAGTTCAACAACCTTTGTGTGGCTAGAATTCAACATTTGAAAATAGATTTCCTGCATGTGATCCCAAGAGAGAAATGGGGTCATTTGTTTCCAATAGTATGACAAAAATAAGGCATTCTCCCCGTTACAAATCTCCCATAAAGCATGATATTGAATGGAAGTATTGTGCTATAAGGATGCATTCCATATCAGGGAGCCTAACCATTGCTCATTCTACCTTATTAGTTTGGGTTCCTCAATGTGAGGGACATATTTTCTTCTCCATAAATTGGCCCAAAGGTTTGTTTGAAATTTCAACCATCTCCAATTACAATTTAACCTTTTAGAAAAAAAAAACAAATTAATTTTTCATATTATCTCAAAATATCTTAATTATAAAATACAAATATAATAAATAAGATTAATTCATAGTTGATGCGAGAGACTCTTAGTTTCTTATGTTATCTCCATACCTTCATGTGTAAATACTTTCTTAATGAACCTTAGTTTGAAATATTTCAATTTAACACTTTTATGTATAGGGTCGATAGTAATTTGTACACTTGCATTGAATTTGTTTTTTATCACATAACCTAACTTAAATTAAAATAAAATAATTCATCAAGAGCTTAACCTAACCTATGATGACCCTAACCTAACCTAATTTAAGTTAATGAACCTTTACGTGAAGGATAATGATGTGATTAATCAATCACACAGTGGAAAAATAAAATAGTGCATTATTATCCATTATGTTAATCCATGGTGTCAACAAGGTCATTGTTATGTAATTTTCAACTTTCGAAGTTATCATTGCTTCTTTACTTTCGAAGTTCCCCCATGAATTCAAAACCCATTGGATATTATTAGATGGACGGTGAAGTGAAATTTTAAGGCAATGTTATAATTTTCTCTATATTATTGATGCGAATTAAAAATAACATTACCATTAATAATAGCATGAATACCAATGATAACCTACGATTCGAGTAAATAGATGGGTTTGTTGTTAGAAGGATAATCTCTTCGTTGAGGTATCCACACTTTCAGCATTTGAAATTCATATTGATAAGCATGTTTCCTAGCAATATACGAGACATAAATCATATTTGGTCGAAGTGGGTATGGACTAGTTTTCCATCGAGTAAGTATTTCTTGGGAATGTATGCTTGCAATAGAGAGACATGAATAGAAAAATATACGCAATTATCTTTAATATGCAAAATTAAAGTGCCTCCTTCAACAATTAAGATATTTACAATGGTTGAGAGAGTAATTGTTTGCACTTAAATAGGTCTTTGGATTGTGAACAATGGCTATAATGCAATTAAGCCCCACGACATGGTACATAATTTAAATGGATTCCATCCTCTTCACCGTCTTATAAAGAAAAAATGTTTAATTTTAAATTTTTTTCAATTTTCATAGTGGGAAATTACCTAATGTTTAATGGGTTCCTGATACTTCCCACATCTAACGACTTTGATTTGAGTGATCCAATGAGACATATTCATTTTTGGTTCAAAGGTGATCACTAGTTATCGCAGTTAAAATAACATTTTTAGAAAAACAAACTCACTTTTGGAGTTTTCAAAAAATTTCTTCCAAAAGGATGCAATGGCTAAGCGATTCCTAATTTGATGGACTAGATTCTATTCAGGATTAAAGATGTGCACTTCATAACCATGATACTTGCCTCTAAAAGATCTAAGGGCCAAGGATGATCTTAATTGGATGTCTCTCGTTCTCTTTTTCCTTGTGCCTATGACCTTTTTCATCATATTTCAAACTTCCAAGACTCGTTCACTTTCCACACCAATAGTCTCAACCTTAAACTGTGCCTTTGGATCCTTTTTATGCCTGAATTATTGATGGATGATTGAGATCAAATATGTTGATGCAATGGGCATTCCTCATCCCCTCAAGCTTGTGTCATTGGAATTTTCCCTTTAAATTGCATAACTTTCCATGTTTATGGTTTTCCTTGAAATTTGAAGCCCTCAACATTGTGAGGTCCTCATATCTAAGTTCCACCCTCATAGTTCCACCAACCAGCCTCTGGGGTATGATGTGTCAGCACATAGATTTCTAAACACACACCTGCTTAGATGCCATGTGTCCTCTAACTACCATCATTACCACCATGTCATCTTGACATCACTAGCATGGAGAATCATCAATTTTCAAAATTTTGAATGTTTTTCAAAATTTCCAAAAAAAATTCTCAAATTCAACATTTTTTCTCGACCACCATTGAAGCTCTGGAACTATCTTCCTAAGTCCAATTTTGGCCCTAAGTAGTTGATTTTACCTTTGTAAAAATAAATTCGACAATCCTATGTCAATTTTCTCATTGATTTCGACTTCAAAAACTAGGATTTTTTCCCAATTTCTCCTAATTGATCAAGAATTCTTAAAATTATGGATGGTTCTCGATGAATTTATCTGAATTGACCAATAATGATAAGACATTTATTCAATTTCATCCTCGTAGTCGACCCACACATGACAAATGTTGTGACCTTTTCTCTAATACAACATTGTAGCATCCCTAGACACCCAATTAAGGAATACTACCAAACATTTTCTCCTCATTTAGCATAATGTAGCATACCCGAGGTCCTTCTTGCGCCACGCCACACATATTTTCTACCTGATACCATAAAAAGTTACACTCAACAAGTCTCTAAACCACTCCTGTACAAGTCTTCCCTCCACAATCTACAATTATGCAATCCAGCAAAAAAAAAAACCATGCAAACGACACGCATAGGATTAAATAAACATGTCCAACATTCAATCGTTCAATGTGCACACAAACAATTAAATAAAAAATAAAAATAGATCACGTTACAACACATTAAGAACAAGCATTTTAAACATTAATAAGCATGACACTTATCTTTGAAATATGCACCAACTAACTTCATGCCTCTAACATTCCACCCAGTTGCAGACACAGTTGTTTATCACTTTTAGTAGTAGTTCACCCTTGAGCTAGGGCTATAATTCCACTAGGGGAAAAAATGAACTCTCATAGTCCCCACTAAGGTTTATTACCACACAGTTCAATACAAGGCTAACAACACCAAATCCAACATCAGTTCCACCTCACAACCTCTCATTCCCCTTAGCTTGTCCCAACCAAGGATGTGTACCCATTCACTTATCAACAATCCTTGATTTGTACTACTTTCCTTTCAAGGCTTCAACAATGAGCTGATAAAGAAGTCTCAAAGCACCATGGCACTTGGAACACAATTTTTCTCAAGGATTTTATGGGCACCCACAAGACAACACACTAGGAAAACTATGCCAACAATTTCTTTCTCAAGGAAAAATTCTCCACATGCCTCACAACCAACCTCTTCATATCCAATCCACCAATGATTTATAGGGTTACCTACAATAGTTTCCATCTCCACTCTTTATCCTGTTTGGCTCACCAAAAGGAAACATAGTCTCCTCCTTCAATCTAGTAGTAGTTCAAATGATTGATTAAGGCCCCCCAAAACTTACTAGGATTAATTATGCATGTACTTTTCATACTACTTGTCATATAGGGAACTCCCTTGATCCCACTTGGTAATTTTTTCCCCTCACTTAGGAACTTAGGATAATCATAACATAAAATAGGCTTGGAATTTTAGGAATATATTATTATACTCCCTTGGATCAAACCCCTATCATAGTCTCTTCTCATAAGCCCCTTCGCCCCATTTTTCTCTCATGGATTCCTCTCCCCCCATACTCTTTTCATCCTGAGATTTGCAGCACTAATGTATTTTTATTAAATGATAGAAGGGTTACAAATTGCAAAACTTGGCTCTCCAACCACATATCACAGTGGCACCTTGGCCTAAAAAATCTTGGCTCACCATCCTATATGAAGATATACAAATTCATATATATATATATATATATATATATATAGTACTTGGGGGTATTACACCTGTTGTGGGCCTATTGGTGCCTTATTTTATGGTTTTGAAAACATTGTGTGCAATTAGTCTTTGCATGCCTAGTTTTTCTTTGCACATAAATTTTAGTGAATGTGTCGAGTTGAGTGTTGCATAGTCTATTTTTACTTACATGCCAAAAGTTATGAATGCAATTACAATTAATGCACTTGATTATAAGTGTGTTGTAAATTTTTGTTGTAGGGGCTTGCAATTATATTGTAACTAATTGTGATTGATCTAAAGTGTACATATAAAGGAATGTAAATGATAGGATGATGATTACATAGTTTTTTAATTGAGTCTTCTATTGAAATATTAGTATGAAGGATTATATCGAGGAAACATAGATTTGGTTTTAAATCCCTTCATAGTTCTATGGAGGAAGCAATGATTGGGGTTTAAATACCTTGACAATTGTATGGAGCTATAAGGTACCATGTATGGATTTATCGTATCGACTTAATAGAAAGGACTATCTAATGGTTTCCCCTCTAAAATTTTCTATGTTATGTGTGTTTATCTAAATGTATAATAAATATATGGTAATACTATGGTATTGCATATTTTTTGTTCTTACTGTTCAAATTTACTCGTGTAACATTCATTAGTGTCTCGGGGGAGACCTTTCGCTTTTAGGATGTTGAATATGCCAATGTTGATGGACTTTATAATTGGCCTGAGGTTAGAACTTGGGATCTTTAATAAACAACAAATAACATTAGTAAACATGTTATATGTAAGAAAAAATAAATAACGAATAAAAATAATAACCTAAAAAAGTACATACAAAACATCCTTCACTTAGGATATAATAAAAACACAAACAATGTTTTTATAATTTCCAAATTCACCTCAGAATTTACAAAACCCAAATAAAAGATTGAAATTAAATTAACATTTCAAATGATGCAATCATAAATCTCATCGACATCAATAATTAATACTTGGACTCATTGAAGGACCTCCTCTTGAACCAAAAAACTACATAATCTAGATCTTAGACAATTTTGATCAACATATGCATTATCCATAAATTTTCCTTACAATAAGGAACACTATGCCAAGGACCTTTACTTATGTTTCGCATTCCCTACAGTACACCACTGCAATAATGGAAGGGACTTGAACAACAACAAAACATTACAAAACTAAACTATCATTAGAAAAAAACACAATGCTACACCAAAATGAGAGGATATTCAAAAGAAAAAGAAGCAAATCCACAAATTAAAATCATATTGTATACAAACTTTAAACAAGTAGAACATGATAATGGAAAAAAATCTAACATTAAAAAGAAAATTGTTTTTTATATATACAAAATATACATCCACAAATTAAATTCAGATTGTATACAAACTTTAAACAAGTAGAACATGATAATGGAAAAATATCTAATATTAAAAAAAAACTATTTTTATATATACAAAAGATATATAATAAAAGAAAAAAATACAATATTTAAAAAATATTTTTTTATTATTACACAAGATATGTAAGAAAATAAAGTAATTTAAAATTAACTCTTAATAATATTATTAAATAATTATATTGAAATTTTAATTGAAATATTTTTTTATTATTATACAAAATATATAATAAAATAAAATAATTTAAAATTAACTCTTAATAATATTATTAAATAATTACATGAAAATTTTAATTGTAATATTTTTTTTTAACCGTAACTGAAGGATAGTTTAATTATAGTCCGGAAAATCACCTTCCGGGGGCTGTGCTACACTGGAAGATTCCTTGGACGAGACAGAATGCTCTGTCATTAGTGGCATAGTCCATTGCACACAAAACAATGTTGACGGATTCCAATATTCCTGAGGAGCTTTCCGAGTGATTTCTAAAGTGACCAGAGCCAAGGAGGCACAACCGAGAAGGCCAGGGTGACTCGCCTGAGTTGATGATCTGATAGCTTGCCTTAAGGGAGCCCCAATCTGTATGAATGGGACACGGATTCCATGAGTTTCACAAGGATCAGTGATACCCCGAGTGCAGCGGATACCTAGGCCGAGTTCAGTCCTGTCAATGTCACGGGATATTACAGTTGGAGGCGATCCCATTGACAGAGATGGTGCTCCTGCTCAGGAGCGTAGCATAGTTGGCCTCGTGATCAGCTTGCTTGTTAAGATGTCGAAGCACATGGAAGTAGCTTATTGTTTGAAACTTGCCAGCTAAGATCAATATTTTCTGGTAGATCCGATTCGTTTGGAGGCTGGATGGTCTAGACTTCGTTCGCATGGCCTGCGCCACCAGTTTAGAGTCCCCAAAGACTAAGATAGCTTGGATGTTTAGACTGAGTGCTTGTCGGAGACCTTGCCACAGGGCATAAAATTCAGCAGTGTTATTAGTTTGGATTCCCAGCCCCCAGGCAAAGGTGGATCGCGTGGAGCCCGAGGGCGCAAGGATCACTCCTCCTCCACCCGATGGGCCTGGATTTCCCTTCGAGGTTCCATCGAAGAAAAAATAATGAGTCTCTTGCGCGATTCTCCATTTTAGGAAGTCCTCTTCAGGCATTTGAATTTCCCATACAGCTAGAGTTGGAGACCTGGCAGAGGGCGATGCTTGAGCACTTATGGTTATAGTTGTAATCCATGTAGTTTTCCTCTCATATAACGGTTGAGCATTCCAAAGAGAAGGTTTGTATTCCAAGGACTCTCCAAGAAGAGATTTGGCTCTCATTGCCACTTTTGATGGAGGGCTCTCCACACTTCTAAACATGCGATTGTTCCTTTCAAGCCACAATTTCCAGAAAACAAACTTAGGAAGCAACATCCAAATTGTTTTGAGCATTTCCTTTTTGACAAGGCTGAAGGGAGAGGAGTCAGCCCAATTGGAAAGGAGCTCAACAGTTATAGTAGGAAGATCAGAGCTGAGAGTATCCGTGGGAAGGACTTCTTTCCATACCCCTCTTGAGTAAGGACAGGAAAGCAGTAAGTGGTCAATACTTTCTTCATGATTCTTACACAGGGAACATCTTGAGGGGCCTTCCAGGCCTCTTTTTCTTAGGTTCTCAGCAGTGAGGATACTTCTATGCGTGTTATTCCAGTAGAAAAGGTCAACTTTCGGGATGGACAAAGTGGACCAGATGAACTTCCAGCGGGAAGGATTTGGGGCAACATGAGGGATCGCCATTAAATATTGGTAGCCTTCAGTTGTAGTGAAACTTCCAGATTTTGTACCCCAACCTCTCTTGTCCCTGGTAGCTTGGTTCACTGGGGCTTTGCCCTGCAGGAGCTTGGACAGAAGCTTTGCCTCCTCTTCAATCCTGGAAGGGTGGTCGCCTAAATTCAAATCAAACCAATCGTTTTCATTATCCCAGGCAGAGAGGTCCCAAAGGGTGAAGACATGTTGCTCCTAAAGCCACTGTTTTATATTATGTATTCCAAGATTTTGCCCCAGAGGCTCTTCCCCAAGGATTGAGTCTTCCCACACTTTGATTCTTTTCCCATTACCAGGGATCCAGTACAATAAAGATTTGAATTGTTCCAATTCTTTGAGACAGAGTTTAAAGATAGGAGAACCTTTTTTATTGGGAGGATTTTTATCTAAACACCGTTGTCTCTGCCCTGTGAAGTATTTTTTCCACAAAACCTTCTTTCTCGAGCTAGCTCTTCCGGACACCAGTTTCCAAAGGAGTTTGGATCCCATAGCTAAATTGTGAGCATGAATACTTCTAACTTGGAGGCCTCCTTCTCTATAAGGTCTTTGGATTTTGTCCCAGCTGACCAGATGTAACTTTTTCAGGTTTCCCTTCCCTCCTTCCCATAGAAATTTTTTGCAAAGACTTTCAATCTTACCGATGACTTTATTGGGGGCCAGAAGTATAGAAGATTGATAAATAGGAATACTATAAAGAACAGATTTCAGCAATACTAGTTTTCCTGCTAGAGTAAGCCAATCAGCCCCCCAATTCTGAATCTTTTCTTTTAACTTGTCAATGATGGGGTTCCAGTTCGCTGAGTTGAAGGAAGATTTAAAGATCGGAACACCCAGGTAGGTGAAAGAGTCCCAATTCTACGAGCATTCCACTTCCAGAGATCTGGAGATTCTTCCAATTTCTGTTCCAGGGCAGTTCCAGCAATAAATTTTGCTTTTTTGCAGGTTGATTTTACTTCCTGAGACCTGATTGTAGATTTCAAGCTCCTTCTTGAATCTCCTTGTAGAATGGATTCTGACGCCACCCAACAACATAGTGTCATCTGCAAATTGGGCATGATTAATATCCTTTACATTTGGAGCCATGCGGAGACCATGGAGGAAAAGATCTTGCTGACATTTGTTTAGCTGGAAGCTGAGCGCAGAGGCCTGAATGGCATGGAGGAGCGGAGACAGGGGACATCCCTAACGCATCCCTCTTGAGGCCTGGAAAAAGTTTGTCGATCTCCCATTGACCAAAGGATCTATCCAAGGGGATCAAATGCATCCTTTAATCCAGCCAATGAGCTCAGGGGAGAACCCGAAATTCTCCATCACCGTGAAAAGAAAGTCATGTCTTACTCTGTCAAATGCATTGGCTAGATCTAGTTTCACAACCATTCCTTTCTCTTTTCGGTGGACGCTAGAATGGATGGCTTCTTGAACAAGAATGACATTGTCTAGAATTTTCCTGCCCTTTATGAAACCTCCTTGATTTTCGGGAATGATTCTCGGTAGAATTTTTTTGAGCCTGTTGGCTATAATCTTGGTAACCATCTTGTATCCTGTGTTGCAGAGGGAGATGGGCCTGAACCTGGAGAAATTAGAGGCTCCTTGCTCCTTCGGGATCAAGGCCAAGAAAGAGAAGTTTGTGCTCCCTCCCAACTTGTGGTGGCTTTGAGAATTCCTTACCATCCGGAGAAGATCATATTTAATAATATCCCAGCAATTAGAATAAAATATGTCTGTGAATCCATCTAGGCCAGGGGCGCTGTCTAGATTCATATGGGACAGAGAAGATTTGAGTTATTTCATGGTGATAGGGGTTGCAAGAGCATCATTATCAGAGGCTTGAACCACTTTGGGAATTAGCAAGAGGGGGTAAGCATAAGGGACTAAGGGTTTAGTAGGGGGAGCTGTATAAAGATCTTGGAAGTGGGAAAAGGCAGCCTGTTTAATGCCTTCAAAATATTTCACCAAATTGTCTTGATGGAAAATTTCTTTCACTGTTTGGAATTTTTTTCTAGATTCAACTTGTTTGTAAACATAAGAGGTGTTTTTGTCGCTGCTCTCTAACCAAAGGCTTCTAGATTTTTGGCGCCAATACTCTTCTTCAACTCTGCAAGATTTGTAAAAGGATTTCTGAAGGTTACTTTCTGTCCGAGAGTTGCTTTCAGTGATGGGAACAAAATTCATGTGAGCTTGATGGTTTTCCAAGGCAGCTTGAGCGTCTTTCCTACAAGAGACCGGAGAGGAATGAAGCTTGGCCCAGTTCTTAAGATCATGTTTTAGTCGTTTGATCTTTTCTTCCCAAATAAAGGAGGGGTTTCCAGTAACCTTTTTACTCCAAGAGTTGGAGACAATGTGACTAAAGCCATCTTGTTGGACCCACAACGGACTAAACCTAAAGGGGATGGGGCCCAGGTTTTCATCAACGGAGAGATCAAGGAGGATAGGTTTATGGTTGGAGACACAATTGGGAAGGATTTTGGATGAGCCATGTAGCCCTAGGGTGAGGAAGTTGGAGTGGACCAAAAACCTGTCTAGGCGGGTCGCGATGTGCCCTGGCCCTAGCCTTTTATTAGTCCAGGTAAAGTTACCATTGGAGGGTTTTATGTCAACAAGATCCCATCCTAATATGGTGTCTTCAACCCATTCCCCAGAGGGATCTCGGACAATGGAGCCCCCTTTTTTCTCATTTACACCTAGGGTGACATTCAGATCCCCTGCAATGATTAAATTTTCAGGCCTGTTGAGGTTGAGGAACGCTTCAATTAAATCCCAACAATATTTTTTTTCAGCTAACAAAATAGGAACATAGAGGTTGAACAAACTTACATGATGGCCCGAAACTTTGTGAAGGAGTTTGGTGTAGATCCAGTGCATGGTACTGTGAACAGCAAGAAACTCAAATATGGTGGGATCCTAGAAGGTGGCTAGACCTCCTGAGGCCCCCCTGGAGTTGATAGCTTCCCCCGAGATTTTTTTCCAGAATGCATTTCCTGCATGGAGGGCAGAGTCATCCTCCATTTTTGTCTCCTGAACTAGCAAGATCTCAGGCTTATTGATTCTTACTAAGTCTCTCATTGCTTCGACTTTCTATGGACTGCCTAGACCTTTGCAGTTCCAGAAGATGTACCGCATTATTTACTTTTAGAGGGGACAAACCCTTTGGAGGCATGGCCTTGCTTGGATCTTGTATGCATCATACCTTTAAGAGTTTTCTGGGAGCCTTGGAGAATATTTGCATAAGAGAACTATTTCCTTTTCTTTTTATTTGGTTTCTGACCCCTTGGGTTCTTGGTTGGAGTTGCATGCGAGCTCTCAGACTCTGTGGATCCTTCATTAGTGTCTCCTCCTGGACCAGAGTCTTCTTCCACTTCTCCACGCGTAGGAGAGCTTCCAGTTAAGGGATTTGTCGGATCAGGTTGGATTTCCCCTAGCTCCAACGAGGTGGCACCTTGGGTGTCTTGCATCTCAATGGGGCCAAAGTGATCAGGTGGAGAGGATTCCCAAATGACAATAACCGAAGGAGCTTCTAGGGCATTCACCACCGAGGAACTTGCACCTAGGCCCGCGGTGACTGGTTGCTAAATCCTGGCTTGAGGTTGGACGAGTTCCTTTGACGGGGCTTTAGGATCTGACTTCTAAGCATTGCTTGATGCTTTTTTTTCATTTGGCTTGGAGTTGGCCTTTCCTCTTTTGACCCTTTTCCATCCCTCGCCTTCTTCTTCCGGCTGGCCTTTTGGGCAATTGCGTTGGAAATGGCCATATTCATGGCAGAGCCGGCATTTAAAAGGAAGTTGTTCATAATCGAGTTTCTGGAAGTGAGACCAAGAGCCTAAAGAGAATTTGATGGCTTCTGGAAGACCTGCCTCCAGATCAACTTCAACACAAATCCTCGCCCAGGAGTACTGGCCTTTATGATCTGCTTTGTCAATGAAGCGCCCTAGCGTATTCCCTATTTTTTCCAGGGCATGAATATTCCAGCAATGGATCGGAAGATTAGGGAGTCGCACCTAGACCGGTACCTCTTTGGGTATGTCAACTGTTGGATCAATTTACGGAGACCACTGATTCAGATAAAGTCCTTGAGTGCCCACAAAATAGGGGCCACTTCAGAAGATGAGATCACGATCTTCTTTTGAGATAAATTCGAAGACAAAGAATCCTCTCCCCACCGGGTAGTAGGTGACACTGTGCTTCAGGTGGGGTCTCCAGTTACGCTGAATCCAGTCATCTGTGGATTTGGCTGAAGGCCAAAGCCCCATGAATTGGCCCACCAATCCTCTTTCCACAAGGGCCAAGGTGATTTTGATGGAGTGCTCCTCTAGCAATGTGATTTCTGGTATTGTGTCAAGTTTCTTGATGAATTTCGGGGCCTCTTTGGCCATCGGTTTCTTCCCGGACGATTCTGATAACCTACAAAATTCCTCTTTGGCAGAGATCGGGGAGGAGGGAGGGGGATTCCCTCCCCCTGGCGTGGCCATGGCGGCGGCCTAGAGCCCGAGAAACCCTAGAGGAGGGCAGTGATCGCTTCCAGCGCTCAGATTTCTCTATCAAAGGTCAAAAATCAACCGAGTTGATTTATCATTATTATTTAAGGAAAATAATCTAATTGTAATATTTTTTTATTATTACACAAAATATATAATAAAATAAAATAATTTAAAATTAACTCTTAATAATATTATTAAATAATTATATCTGAAATCTTAATGTTCATTGAAAAAACTATTTGTCACATATAAAGATAAGTTATGTCAAATTGTTTTTTTTATCCCATAAAAATTATAAGAGAAGACAAAATGCCAATTGCACAAATAATTATATTTCTTGTTCCCGTTCTCCTATTAAATATTTACACTTGGCACAATTATGTTTCTTTATCTTAATGTTTGACTTGGTAAATAATTTATGCTTCACGATTTCAAATAGATGTGACTCTTGTAATCTAATCCTACTTACCATTAGTAGGCTTTGAAACACATAAAATTTGTTTCACTTTATTTGGTAAATAATTTATATTTCATAGTTTCAAAATGTGACTCTTGTAAATCTAATCCTAATAGGCTTTGTAATGTTAAGTAGGCTTTCAAGCACATAAGATTTGTTTAACTTTATTTGGTAAATAATTTATACTTCAAATAGATGTCACTCTTGTAAATCTAATCCTAATGGAAATTCAAGCACATAAGATTTTGTTTCACTTTATTATAAAACTGTTCAGAGGAAATTGTTTATGGTCAGGTAGTTCTTTGGCAAACTTTGGACGAAGTCATCAAAGGATAAATTTCGCTCAGAGGAAATTGTTTAAGGTTCGGTAGCTATTTGGCAGTCATTAAAGATTGTACCTGAAAAAAAAGTTGCAGGGAATCGTCAAACAGTAGGTAAGTATTTTGAGGCTTTGAAGTTCGCAGCTAAATTTAACAAATCTTTAAATGATAAAATTTCCTAATGAAAAATTATAGAAGTTCAGAATTTTTTTCATAGATTTTAAAAGTTGTAGAAGTTCATCTAGGTTTAAATAAATTCTTAAATTCAAGCGGCTATGCCTCACGTTATAAAATTTTCATTTGATCTTCTTCCGTTCAGCATTTCTTTGGAGGAAGAATTAAACAAAACATAGAGTTGGATATTGGAAAGTAGGTGATGCGATAGGCCTTAAAACATACAAAATCCGAAAAAAAAATAAAAAAAAAATAGAACTTTTACACTATTGTTCATATACTAGCGCAGCCACAATTATGTGGTTGATGAACGTCCACAAGCTTATATTATTTACAAACTTTAGGGTTTATGCTAGAATGATGGTTTGTTAAATAAATATGTCTATTGACTTGTATTATTTACAAACTTTAGGGTTTATGTTAGAATGAGGGTTTGTTAAATAAATATGTTTATTGGTTTATATTATTTACCAACTTTAAAGTTTATGTTAGAATGAGAGTTTGTTAAAAAAATATGTCTATTGGCTTTTATTAGTGTAATTTTACAATATTTCTAAGAAAACGGAAAAAGAAAATTTTGAAGGGAATAACTCATTGTAAAATTTGCAATCTCTCAACTTCCCATCTCATCCTTGGATACTTGTTGAGATCTCATTGATATGTAACTCTATTGACCCTCTTAGTGTTCAAATACATCTTTAGCTTGTCTTTGGAGGTGACAAACAAACAACTAATAACATACAATGACTTAAAAATTTACACAATTTATAACATATAATGAGTTAAAAACACACTAAAATCGTATAGCAGGTATAAGTCTACATTTTTAATGGTTCATTAATCAATATGAACTCAATCAACAATTAAAAAAAATAAAAATATAAAACTTATATGATTTTCCATCCTTTTATCGCAATTTTCCTTCTCATATAACTTTATTCTTTGACAATCTTCAAGATCCTTGAAGATATAAAATCTTATATCATAAAACCATATACACTCACACTTATGAATATATTCTTGCAGACCCTTCGAAATAAAATGGCCAGTGAAGGGCAAAAAAGCGAATACATGGCAATTCCTTCAGTGAAGGGCACAAAAGCGAATACATGGTAATTCCTTTAGCGGTATGGACAGAAGTTCAAGAAATGAAATCCACTCTTTAAGCCACAACCAAAAACAGAGCTCTTGAAATATAATATTCAAATCAGAGCAAACCCTCCACCCATAAATTAGCCTGGAAACAATATACGTGGAATTCAAAGAAAAATGGGTAAAGAAAATATAACATATGCCGGAATGGTTCTTACACCTGGATTTTCACTCCTAAGAAAGGAGACCGCACACCATGTCTCAAGACATGTTGTGCTAAGGGTTTGCAGGTTCTGAAAACTTGAAAATGGCGATAACTCGATAGCAAATTTTCCCTTCTGCAAAACATTGTCCACAATTATTTTCATCTTCCAAATGTCAAAACTCTTAACATCCCCGATGAACAAATTTGATAATTACAAGTGCGGACAAAGAGGTGGAGTGGTGTAAGGATATTTTATTAAGCAGTTTGATTTCCTATTAATATATTTGGTGTAAGGATATTTTATTAAGAATATGCCTGTCAATATATTTCACCCCGATGACATTTCAAGTGCCAATAATAGTATCACCTCTAAGAAGTATCAATATTTAGAATTGAAAATTGTGTTAGGTGGAATGCAGGCAGAAGAAATCACTTTCAAAGCCAATATTTTTATATTAATATTCACTCGTTATTGTGGCATGAAGAAACATATACAACTCGTTAATTGAAATGGCTACGCGGATTGTGGGACACTTCAAATCGCGGACACATGCACCCACGCAAGCTCACGCCTGGTTAATTGAAATGACTACACGAATACTGGATACTAGGAGGCTTCACATCGCGGACACAACACCCATTGACTAACAACAAAAATAAATATATTTAAATAAGTGAAATGTTGACATTACACCTGGTCATTTGTAATAAAAAAAATTGTATTTAGTATATTGAGTATAAAAGGGTACATTGAGAAAAGGGAAAATAGATGAGCTAAATAGGCTCAAGCAAGTCAAGAAATGAAAGTATAGTTGGCCAGGACAGCTGGCAGTGTACAATCAGACTGTTGAGGTTACATTATATTTAACACTCCCTCTTAAACTCAACAGTTACAAATATCAACATTGATAATGCAAGTGTTGTCTCTGAAAATCAAAAATCGATTTTCCTAGCTGCTTTGTGAAAATATCTGCAAGCTGATCTCGAGAGCCACATAATTGAAGTGCTATGTCACCATTATTGACGAGCTCACGAATGAAGTGAAATCGAGTGTCAATATGCTTGTTTTTCTTGTGAAACACATGATTTTTGGATAGAGCAATTGTTGAGGTGTTGTCACAGAAGATAGGAGTTGGCTCATTTTCTGTATGTGACATATCATTCAATATTCTTCTCAGCCACACATCTTGACTGCCATCTTCCAGTGAGAATCTTTGGGGGATTCCATAGACCTGGAAACAAGGTTGGTTGCATACATTATATCAGGCCTAGTTGTTGTAAGATACAACAAGCTGCCTACTAAGATTTTGTACAGGGTAGAATCCACTGTAGGTCCTTCATCTTTCTTGCTCCATGCAGAATCTTTTGATTATGTCTCTGCATACTTTTGTTGACAGACAAAAATGCCATTGGTTGATTGATCAACCTCAATACCCAAAAAATATTTCATTATGCCAAGATCTGTCATCTCAAACTCAGATTGCATGGCATGTTTAAAAATTGTTAACTCAAGATTTCTAGTATATATCATGTCATCAACATATAAACATACAATCATAATTTTACCGTGTTGATCCGTTTTGGTGTACAAAGTTGGCTCATTTTGGCTTTTGCTGAAACCACTTTTGATCAGGTAAGTGTTTCTATTATACCAATCTCTTGGAGCTTGTTTTAAGCCGTACAAGGCTTACTTCAACCGATATACTTTGGATGGTTGTTCTTTGATTTCAAATCCAGGTGATTGAACGACATAGACCTCTTCTTTTAAGACACCATTTAGGAAAGCTGACTTGACATCCATCTAGTATACTTGTCATTTGTGTTGAGCAACTATGGCTAAGATAGTCCTTGCAGTGTCTAACCTTTCTACCGGATAAAAAGTTTCACCATAATCAATACCTAGTTGTTGTGAGAATCCTTTGGCAACAAGTCTTGCCTTGTGCTTTTCAATATGCCCATTTTCATTGAGTTTAGTTTCGTACACCCACTTGACACCAATACTTTTATTATGTCTGGGCAAATCAACAAGATCCCATGTCTTGTTCTTCTCAATGGAGTCTATCTCTTGATTCATGGCTTGAACCCAATGTGGCTCCTTAGCTTCCTCTTTAAAAGATGTAGGTTGACATGACAATAAAACAAAAGGGTTGTGATGTTCAATGTCATCCAACTGCTAATGGATTTCTTTCAAACTTCAAGTTCTCTGATTTTGAAGTTCAGAGGATGAGTCTCTGCTTGAAGTTGAGTGATCCTGAGAATTTTCAGATTGTCCTTGTACCTCCAATCTTGGAAGGGCAGGTTGAAGTATTGGTTGTCCTGAGTCTTCTGCGTTTTCAAGACTGGGCAACAATGGATTTTGACTATCCATTTGTTGATTTTTAGATTCGTTCCAGAGTTGATTTTCCAGAAATTTTACATCTCTGATGAGAATTAGTTTCTTTGAGATTGGATTGTAAAGCCTATAAGCTTTTGGTATTTCACTATATCCAGTAAAGATACATTTCTCACTTCTTTCATCCAGTTTCTTCATTAATTCAGAAGGTATGTGAGTGTATGTTGTGCATCCAAATGTCCTTAGATGAGCAACATTTAGCTTTGTCCTATTATCACACAGTTTGTAGCTAGGTCAAATGGCTAGAGAATTGAAGGCAAACTGGTGTAACAGGAACCTTCCCCACCCAATGTCACCTCAGTGGGGAGGTTCTTTCTATTTAGGGAGGTTAACCCAGGGGAGACATCCCCAAAAACCTGGGGCTTTGAAGAGGCTAAGGTATAAAGTGAAGATTAAAGTTCCCCCTTCACAGGTTACCACCAAAGTCAGACATTCTGGTTAATCAACCAATAAAGAAGTGTATGCCCAAATGAAAACACCTACCTGGAACAAGACAACAATAATACAATATATATATGCAGGATATAACTCAATGGGTTAGTACTTCAATGGCTATCTGCTATTAATTAATAAGCAATGTCAAACAATAGACATCAATGAGGTCAACGTTTTATCAATTAGCTATGGCAAAAGCATCAATTCATTAATAACTATCAAGATGATCAAGCTAACAATGTATCCCACCAACACTTTACTCAATAAATGCTTCAAATCATCATTTAATTGCTTATATTCAACACTTGTTGCGTCAAGATGAGATAACCAACTGTGACGTGAGCCCTAATTAGGTTAGTTTGTTAGTTAGGGTTTCAAAATTTAGAGTTTTGAGAGTGGTTTTGTACACTAGTACTTCAACGTTGGAGGTTAGAGATCAGTGCCTTAGGGTATATGGAGTCAACCACGATAAGGGCACAAGGTTTTGAAAGGATGAATACTTAAAGACTAGAGGGAAGGGTTCTAAAGTGCTGCGAAGGCAAGGCCCTAGAATCAAAACCCCAGGGGAAAGAGGCTCACTCCGGTGTTGCTTAAGCAAGGCCTCGTGCTCTTTCCTCCTTTCTTAGGTCAACCTAGAAAAACAGCTAGCATAAATGATAAATTTAACCAATGGATGAGGTGAGAGAAAGTGTTGTAAAGACAAGGCTTTCAAACCATAGAAGATGATCGCCCTAGGTGTAGATAACCTAGGCCTAGGGGACATGAAACAAGGACCTACTTGTGTGCTTGTTACCTAGGGTTTCAAATCAACAATTTATTAAGAAAATGCAAGAAATTAGACCAACAACCATTCAATTAAGAATTTTTGCAAGAAAATCACTTACATATCATGAAGAAAGGATGTGCAAACCCTAGTTGTAAACCTTCCTTGGAGAGAAATGCCATAAAATGCCAAAAAATCCTTCTAATAACAAGTACACCTCACTTAGAAAGAAATAATACCCTAGGAGGGTGCAAAAATCAGACCTCACAAGTGTGAGTGAGTTGTGTTATATCCAAATGAGGGAAAAACATCCTCAAAATATAGTATCTCATGACCTTTAATTAAAATTAGGTCATTAAAAAAAATAGACGACAAGGATAATAACCAAAAATCATATTGTTTTACATTAAACTATTAAATGAAACCCTAAATGAGCAATAAGGAAGACGTCAAGCCATTCTGAGGGAGACGTTGGCCCTTTTTAGGGAAAAATACAGCACAAGATGACAAACGTTGGCCCTTTTTGGGCCTCCAAACTCTGCCACACGTGCCAAAATGCTCTATCTAGGTGCCATAGACCGGAGGTGACATCATGGATAATAGATGACGTCCTGAGGCATTAGAAAGGACATGTTCCACCTATAGTGGGTCAACACCCCTGGTCTCGGCTCAGCCAAAGCATCCTAGATGAAAACATCATCCTTCTTCTCTCGTGCAAAGGCTCGACCAATCATTGTTTTGTCTCTGCCCCTGATGGGGTCCCAACAACCATCTGATGGGATCTTCAGCCCCATGGAGGTCCAAACTAATCATCTCCCCATGTGTACCTGTCCAACTGGTACCTTTCCATCGGGCATGATCCTGCACATCAAAAACTTCGCCCTCCCCTCCATGGGCTCATTAGTCATAGGGACCATAGCAATGTCAATCATATTTCATCATTAATTTTATCAAATGCATGCATAAAAGACATTAACATATCATCCAATAGCTCAAAGAAATTACAATGACCTACTATACAAAGCTGAAGAAAAAGACAAAATGCCCTATTGGGCCAACATCCATAAGAAAAGAAAAGTTTCCACGGGATATCATCCAAGCCATGTAACATGAGGTGGTGTGGTCAAAGGATGTCTAGACATATAGGTAGAGTGAAAGATAGGGGTGATATTATCTGTGGGTGCCTTTGTAGAATGTGAGTTGTACCTGTCATGGATGCAATTATGTCTAAGCCCTTTATTCCCTTTATTCTTTCTTTTCTTTATTACTTTTTCTCTCTCTTTATTTCAAGGTCTAGATAGAGGACATTGCCTTGGTGTGGTGACCAAAGATGACAGTGTTACCCACAAGTACTTTCACAGAGATGATAAGGTTGGCTCATGATGAGACCCCATTTCCCTGGCCATGCAACCAAAGGTCACTACCCTGGCGTGGTAACCAGATAATGGCAATGTCATACTGCTAGGTACCCATGAACATAATGGGTTGGCTCGTGATGAGACCCCCCATCCTCTTGGCTAGGTTTTGTTTTGTCATTTTTCTTCGGGTCCCTCTTGTTTCTTGTTGAGAGGATTTTTATTGACTTCTTGGGGATCCCTGGGTGAGGCATCTCTAGGTTTTATTTTTTATGGATTTTATCTCTTACCAGTTTCTTTTACCTCCTAGGCCTTTATCCCCTTCTTCCCACGAGATAAGGTGTAACCCCACAAACGGGTCATCCTAATGTCTGGACTAGGGGAATGGGATAGATGAGTGGGAGATAAGATGTAAGAGTGATGATATGATGGGAGCGGACGATGGCCCTTCAAAATCCCCCCTAGTGGCCAACCAAACCCTATGGGCACAATATTGCTAGGGTACCCTGTCAATCGCCCCAAACCATGGTCAAGTGGGTTAATGTAAGATCCAAGAAGTCGTCAGAAATGAAAGGAATCTAATGCATATGTTTGAAGGTTATAATGATCAAATATGACATATACCATGATACCTGGACCAATTACCTCATGGAGAAAGAGTCTTCTCCGATACAAGTCCAAGTCGAAGGTGATGGATGTTGCTATTGCTGACAGGACAAGACTGATGAAGAAGAAGAAAGATGGGCCCTCTAGGGCCATGCTTAGGTCAATCCTGCTCTCGGTACTGCATGTCTAGGACCTGTGGGCCTCGAGACATGATCTCCTAGTTATCCCTAAAAATCGGGGATAACATCTGGCTCCAACTTGGGGACCTGTGCGAACCATAGAGCGCATGAGAACCTTAGCATCTCTGGTGTAAACCTGCAGACTTGCTTAGACTCGAAAAGGGCATCAGTAACAAAGGTGGGGTGGTATTTCCACCCCGCAAATATAATATATGTATATGACTCAAGTAAAACAATCAATATGCAAATGAGGAAGCAAACTAATATGAAATGCAAATGGTATAATACATGGAAGAATGCCTACCTACCTATACTTACCTGTGGAGTCATGTTACCCCACCCTGGTGGGGTTTGAGGAGGTGCCCACTGACGGGCACTGTGTGCCTTCTTCCCTCCATTGTAGATAGGTAATAGGAGTCATTAACTAACTTTCTTCCGACCTTAAAAGGGCCAAGCCAAAAACAATTGTTTTCTTTGATATTAGTAGGCTTCCCTTTATTGGCATCCCACATCCAAACCATGTCTCCCTCCTTGTACTCTCTGACTCTAAAATTAGTTGTTCCTTGAATAACCTTGGAGTATTTTGTAGAGGGAAGTGGGCAGAACTCTGCTATAAATATTTCTTGCTATGAAGGATGGATTCGTACATCATCTTCCACCTTCTTTAGTATTTTCGCAGTCTTTGATTCCTGAGCTTTGAGCTCGTCCATGAGTTGTTCGTATTCTTCTTTCGTGGGCCATTTAATCTGATTCAAATTTTTCTCTTTTGCAAAAGGCGTATCTTCTGGAGAATATCTATGAGGAGTTAGCCTGGTTTTGTCACGTGCTTTGTCATCTTTGATGGAATCACTGGACTTTTTCTCATAAGTTGTAGTTACAGGTACATTCTGGATATGACCAATAGTTCCATCTTTCAATGGTCCATCCGATCCTTGGAAAAAATTTTCAAATCGTTCTTTCATAGATGGTACCTTGATGACTTCTCTCAAAGGGATGGTTACAAGCATCTTGGATAATGCCCCTTCAAGGTCAAAATTCAGGTTAACCTTTTCAGTATTGGATGTTTTAGGAAAGATTACATCCACAGGTGGATTTTTTGTTTAGTTAGTGGAAGGTTGGTCCAACTTCTTCCTTCTATACACATGGAACTCTTGTTTCTTTAGCTTTTCTTTTGAGTCCTGGTCTAGTTTGTTTATTACCGCCATCCTGGCTGACCTAGCTTCTTCTTTCATGGCCTCTTGATGCTCTTCAGCGGTGATATTTATTTGAGGGCCTTCTATGAAGTGTTTTGTATTGTTTATTTGTTGATGGTCACGACTATTGTAAGGACACTCATGTTCCCAATGTGCCTCACTGCATTGAAAACATCAAGGATTTTCTTCCATAATGACGATGTTTGGAAATTCTATGTCTTTGAAAACGTCTTCGTTTCATTTGACGAAATTACTTACTCTTTGTAATAGATAGCCATCTTCATCCAAATCTACAGAAATATTAGAGGCATCGTCTAAATAATCACCCCAATCTGTGTCCTTTTCTGTCAAGGGAAAAGTGGGGCAATCTCGAAACGAGTAAGGATCCACTGAAAAGGGTGTTTGTTCATCTTTCTCAAAATGACCGGTTTGCAATAAAGTGGGAATCCCCTTAAAAGGCAATTGGTCATTTCAGTCCTGCTTTTTTAGAAAAGAAATTTCTAACATTTCACGAATCCTTTTAACCCTTTGTAGGATACAAGACATACTAGTGCTTGGATCGGTTTCTTCAGACTTATCGGCTTCACTCATATCTTGATCTTCCAACATTGGTGTGTCCAAGACAAACAAGACATCTTCAAAGTTAGGTTTTTTGTGAGTGGCCATGCCCAAATCCTAGGATGGCTTATGTTGCCTCGAGGCATTCAGAACATTGTTTGTGTTTGATAAAGTTGTGTTCCATTTCCTTTTGGGAGGCATGGGTTTTACTTCAAGAATTTCTAGGAACTTAGGCTCAGCTTCAGGGACATCCTCATTACTAGATTCCTTGGGGTCATTATTGTGCGAGAGATTGACTTGATGGATGTAGTCTTCGAACTCAAGGTTTTGCTCAATCTGGAAAGCAAAGTTTTGTGCTTCTTCTAGAGTCGAGGGTGACCGATCTTTGAGAGTAAACTACAAAACTCCTTCCAAAGAGTTCAAGTAGTGTTGGAGGACATATTCTTCTGAGAAACTAGGCCTGATCTTCTTGAGTAGAAGGTTGAACCTATCATTGAAATCCCTAATGCCCTCACTAGAGGCTTTGCAAATATTAGTGTATTGAGAGTAAAGGGAATCCATGCTTTCTTTTTCACACCAATCTTTCTGGAAGGCTTGTTCAATATCTTCAGGGGTTTTGATGCTTCCTTTCGGGAGTTTGTTAATCCATCTTCTGGCACTTCTGGTGAGTGAGCTCACAAAGAGCCTTAAAAAGACATTGGCGTGTTCTTGTCCGAATTGGTGAAACTGGAATACATCACAGAAGTCGGTCCAATGAGAGTTGCCATAGGATCCATCTTCCCTTGAAAACTTAGGTATCCAGGACTCAACCTTCTTGGGTAGATCATCTAACCCCCCTTGGGTGTTAGGTAAGCTTAAAGGACCAAAGAGTTCTTTATGAGACCATTTGGGGGAACTTATAGGGGTGACAGGATTTGTGGAGGTCATAGTAGTAGATGAAGGTATATACTGACGCCCACTACGAGTCGTCATTAGCTATTCGTGGAGTCGCCAGATGATTTGCTTGAAATCATCAAATAAAAGGGAAAACACCGTAGTGGAGTCACGAGGTAATCTTGTAAGATAAGGCTCTGAGGCAAGGCTTACCGAAAAGGTTTGTCATATGAGGAGAATTGACTTAGTGTTCCCCAACAGTGGCACCAAAATTTTATCGCACAGTTTGTAGCTAGGTCAAATGGCTAGAGAATTGAAGGCAAACTAGCGTAACAGGAACCTTCCACACCCAATGTCACCTCAATGGGGAGGTTCTTTCTGTTTAGAGAGGTTAACCCAGGGGAGATGTCCCTGACAACCTGGGGTTTTGAAGAGGCTAAGGTATAAAGTCATGATAAAAGTTTCCCCTTCACAGGTTACCACCAAAGTCAAACAGTCTCGCTAATCAGCCAATAAAGAAGTGTATGCCCAAATGAAAACACCTACCCAGAACAAGACAACAATAATACAATATATATATGCAGGTTGTAACTCAATGGGTTAGTACTTCAATGACTATCTGCTATTAATTAATACGCAATGTAAAACAATATATATCAATGAGGTCAACGTTTTATCAATTAGCTATGGCAAAAGCATCAATTCATTAATAACTATCAAGATGATCAAGCTAACAATGTATCCCACCAACACTTTACTCAATAAATGCTTCAAATCATCATTTAATTGCTTATATTCAACACTTGTTGCGCCAAGATGAGATAACCAACTGTGATGTCAGCCCTAATTAGGTTAGTTTGTTAGTTAGGGTTTCAAAATATAGAGTTTTGAGAGTGGTTTTGTACACTAAGACTTCAACGTTGGAGGTTAGAGATCAGTGCCTTAGGGTATATGGAGTCAAACAAGATAAGGGAACAAGGTTTTGAAAGGATGAAGACTTAAATACTAGAGGGAAGGGTTCTAAAGTGCTACAAAGGCAGGGCCCTAGAATCAAAACCCTA
Organism: Picea engelmannii; assembly: GCA_009831015.1. NCBI lineage: Eukaryota > Viridiplantae > Streptophyta > Pinopsida > Pinales > Pinaceae > Picea > Picea engelmannii. Next base: position 1,002,623 of record ML777773.1, read on the forward strand.
GGGGAAAGAGGCACAAAAATCAGACCTCACAAGTCTGAGTGAGTTGTGTTATGTCCAAATGAGGGAAAAACATCATCAATATATAGTATCTCGTGACCTTTAATTAAAATTAGGTCATTAAAAAAAATAGCTGACAAGGATAATAACCAAAAAACATACTGTTTTACATTAAACTGTTAAATGAAACCCTAAATGAGCAATAATAAAGACGTTAAGCCTTTATGAGGGAGACATTGGCCCTTTCTATGGAAAAATACAGCACAAGATGAAAAACGTTGGCCCTTTTTGGGCCTCCAAACTCTGCCACATGTGCCAAAATGCTCTGTCAAGGTGCCATACACTGGAGGTGACATCATGGCTCCTAGATGATGTCTTGGGGAATCAAAAAGGACACGTTCCACCTGTAGTGGGTCAACCCCCTTGGGTTGGGCTCAGCCAAAGCGTCCTGGATGAAAATGACCTCATTCTTCTCTCGTGAAAAGGCTCGACCAATCATTGTCCTGTCTCTACCCCTGATGGGGTCCCAACAACCATCTCATGGGATCTTCAGCCCCATGGAGGTCCGAAATAATCATCTCCCCATGTGTACCAGTCCAACTGGTACCTGTCCGTCAGGCATGATCCTGCACATCAAAAACTTCACCCTCCATGGGCTCATCAGTCATAGGGATCATAGAAATTTCAATCATATTTCATCATTAATTTTATCAAATGCATGCATAAAACCCCTTAACATATCATCCAATAGCTCAAAGAAATTACAATGACCTACTATACAAAGCCAAAGAAGAAGACAAAATGCCCTATTGGGCCAACATCCATAATAAAAGGAAAGCTTCCAAAGGATATCATCCAAGCCATGTAACATGAGGTGGTGTGGTCAAAGGATGTCCAGACATATAGGTAGAGTGAAAAACAGGGGTGATATTATCCGTGGGTGCCTTTGTAGAAGGTGAGTTGTACCTGTCATGGATGCAATTCTTTCCAAGCCCTTTATTGCCTTTATTCTTTCTTTTCTTTATTACTTTTTCTTTCTTTTTATTTCAAGGTCTAACTAGAGGACACTGCCTTGGCGTGGTGACCAGAGCTGTGTGTGTTACCCACAAGTACTTTCACAGAGATGATAAGTCTGGCTCGTGATGAGACCCCCCTTCCCTGGCCATGCAACCAAAGGTCACTTCCATGGCGTGGTAATCAAATAATGGCAATATCATACTTCTAGGCACCCATGAACATAATGGGTTGGCTCATGATGAGAGCCCCCATCCTCTTGGATAGGTCTTGTTTTGTCATTTTTCTTCGGGTCCCTCTTGTTTCTTGTTGAGAGGCTTTTTATTGCCTTCTCGAGGATCACTGGGCAAGGCATCTCTAGGTTTTATTTTTGATGGATTTTATCTCTTACCAACTGCTTTGACCTCCTAGGCCTTTAGCCCCTTCTTCCCATGAGATAAGGTGTAACCCAACAAATAGGTCATCCTAATGTCCAGACTAGGAGAATGGGATAGATGAGTGGGAGATAAGATGTAAGAGTGATGATATGATGGGAGTGGATGATGGCCCTTAAAAATTCCCCCTGGTGGCCAACCAAAACCTATGGGTACAAGATTTCTAGGGTACCCTGTCAATCCCCCCAAACCATGGTCAAGTGGGTTAATGTAAGATCTAAGCAGTCGTCAGAAATGAAAGGAATCTGATGCATATATTTGAAGGTTATAATGATCAAATATGACACATACCATGATACCTAGACCAATTACCTCATGGAGCAAGAGTCTTCTCCGATACAAGTCCAAGCCAAAGGTGATGGATGTTGCTGCTACTGAAAGGACAAGTGTGATGAAGAAGAAGAAAGATGGGCCCTCCAGGGCCATGGTCAAGTCAATCCTACTCTCGGTACTCCATGTCTAGGACCTATGGGCCTCGAGACATGATCTCCTAGTTATTCCTAAAAATCGGGGATAACATGTCCCACTCCATGCTTCTTGAGGGACCTTCATATTTAGACTGGTGGTTGGAGATATATTCAAGAGATAAGATGAGCATGCTACTGCTTCAGCCCAAAAATTATTTGACAAACATTTCTCTTTGAGTAGGCTTCTTGCCATGTTCATTATTGTCTGATTTTTCCTTTCAACCACTCCATTCTATTGTGGAGTATACATGGTTGTAGTCTACATGATGATGCCTTGTGATTTGTAGAAATTTGAAAATTCGTTGGAGTTGTATTCTCCTCCTCCACCTGACCTGAGAAATTTTATATATGTGTCACTCTGTTTTTCAGCTTCTACTATGAATTCTTTGAATTTTACAAAAGTTTCAGACTTGTGTCTGAGAAAATAGATCCAGATTTTCCTGCTAAAGTCATCAATAAATGTTAGAAAATAAAAGATACCACCTATTGACTCTGTTTTCATTGGGCCACATAGGTCAGTGTGAACAAGTTTGAGATGTTATTTGGCTTGAGTGGAGGACTATGGAAAACTAGTTCTCTTATGTTTTCCAAGTATTCAAGACTCACATGGGGGATTTTTCTCTTTGAAGACAGGGAGACCTTTGACCATGGAGTGATTTTCTAAAAGACTTAAACTCTGAAAGGGTAGATTTCCAAATCTTGTATGCCAAACCATAGTTTCATTGGGGGTGGATGCACTTTGTGCATATGTTTGGATCAGATTTGCAGTTCTGAGGTTCAGGGGAAACATCCTATTCTGAGTCATGTGGATTTTAGAATTCAATTTTTTGTTGGGCATTTTACCATATATCCTTCATGATGCTCCCTAAAAAAGTACCTTATAGCCATGTTCAATGAGTTGACCTACAATTAACAGGTTATGTTTTAGATATGGAACATGGTAGACATTGTTTATGTCATTCTTTACATTTTGTTTAGTAAGAATAGAAACAGTTCCTTTTCCTTGAACTTTGAATAAAGAATCATTTCCAAGTGTAATATCAGAGGAAATGGAAGAATCAATGCATGAAAGTAAATCTTTGTTACCTATCATGTGATTGTTGCATCTACTGTCCAACAACCAGAGATCTTTATGTTGTTCTTCAGTCTTGTGACATGAGAGAAACATAACTTCTGAGGTTTCTCTTGCATGATTTGAGACATGTGCTCTGCCTGCGAGATGATCTACTTGCTTCTTCTAGCATTCAGATTCATAGTGTCCAAGATTTTTGCAGTAATATCATTGTATGCTTGATTTGTCATTTGATCTTCTCCCTCTTCCTCTTTGAGGCTGGCAATTTTGATTCTGGTTTTGTTGTCTGTGACCTTGAAAAGATTGATTCAGTTTCTATTGTCTGTGACCTCTACTTGAGTGAGGGTTACTTGGACTACTCCCTCTTTCTTGGTGACCTCTGCCTCTTTCGCTGCCTCTCCCTCTAGTGAAAGAGAAATGACTTTTGAGGGCATTGTCGATTGACTCATGTGTGAGATGCAGTATGGTCTCCTGTGTCAATAGGGAACCAATTAGTTCATTTGTTGAAAAACATGACAGATCCTTGGATTTAAGGATAGTTGTAACGACCATTTCTAATTTCTTTGGTAAACTTATGAGGACTTTCTCAACAATGCATTGATCAGGGATGGCTTCACCAGTCAATTTGATCTGGTTCACGATTCCCATGACTCTATTCATAAACTGATCAACATTTTCAGACTTTGTCATTCTTAAAGTCTCAAATTATGTCCGCAAGGTCTGCAGTTTGACTGTTTTGACCCTATCATTTCCTTGGTAGGCTGATTTAAGGATGTCCTAGGCTTGTTTTGAAGTAACAACACCTGTGATTTTTGAGAAAATTGAGTCATCCATTGAATTATGAATCCAAAATTTTTCCTTATTCTCTCTATTCCTCTGTGTTGCCTAAGCAATTCTCTATTGGTTGGTAATGGAAACAAGGTCCGTTGGATCTAGTTCCACATATCCAAGATCCACTGGATCACAACACTCTTGTGTTTGCAAGAAGGATCTCATTCGAAGAGACCAAAACTCATAATTCTTTCCAAGAAGAATCGGTCTTTGAGTTTGTCCTAAATTGCTAGAAATGGCCATCTTTTAAAAAAAAAAAATTAACACAACAAAAAAAAAATTGTTAGAAAATTTCGTGTTTCCCTATTTCTTGCACGAAATTTGGGTCTTCGAATTTCTTGAAGTGAATTCAGACCAAAATACGTGGTGTAGACCACTTCTTTGACTTCGATCTCGCTGGATATGACTATTCGAGCGCAAGATTTGTGGAGTCAGAGCTCTGAGCTCTGTTATTTTGCAACTGATGCAAATGTAATGGCAGAATTGGTCCAAATGCGAACTCAACCCTGCGTGAATAAGGACTGAGCGTGAACTCCTTCTCCACGTGACCACTGGCTTAGCCCATAAAGAACACATCGTGTTTCGCAACCTCAAGAGTATTGACATGTGAGCCACTCCTGAATCTCCAACTCCCGAACTCCGAAAGGGGCTTAACGAGCCCTCAACTCCTCTCGTATCCTTCCTCCACATGACCATGGTCCACTTTTCGGGATTTCACAGTTCACGAAGTTACAATGCAACTCCAACCTTTCTTTCTTGGAATCTCGAAATCCGAAACTCCGATCTATCCTCTGTTGCAGATCGACGGTACAGATCCTCCTATGACCTGACGGTCTAGATCCTTTCAGGACTTCGCAGATCAGTATTTCGAGACCTTTGAACTCTCGTCACGATGTTCTCCAAACCCAGAACTCCAAAATGACGAAACTTTGGAGCCTCCCAAATCAATGGTTCATGCTCCTCCTGATCTGACGGCTCAGATCACGTCGATGTTTCACGTATCCTGATTTCACTGAACTCTCACCTTTGATTTCCAGGTAGCCGAAATCGTGATAGCGCTGGATCAATGGTCCAGATCTTTGCTTAATCAACGGTTGCGATTATTTCACAATTTTGTGTATCGTAGGTTCTTGAAACTCTGTTGGTTGACTCCTTCAAGTCACGAGTCAACGAAGTGTTGAACGCTCGCCACACATCCCTTCCAAAGGACGGTTCATATGATGTCAGGTTTTTGTGAGTTGTGAGCTCCAATTCATGAGCTCCTTCACATTGCCAACTTCTGAAATGTCGATATTTCAGGGCATCCAAATCGGACAGTTCTCTTTCCTCTGGATCTAGCGGTCCAGATCTTGTCAGGATTTTGCGTTTCACGAAGTTGAAGAATGACACACCTCTGTCCTCCTGATTCTTGATTTCTCGTTCACGTCAAATTGATGGCTCACGATCTTTCTTGATCCAACAACTCAGATCGAGTCGTGATTTCAATTTTCATGAATTATCACTGCAGTGTGCTCTGACCTTTACTCCCTGTGAGTCAACGAAATGTCGATATCTTGCCACATGTCCTCCTTGATGGACGGTCCCAAGGATTTCAGGATTTCATGACTTTGCAAGTCGACTTTTCTCCTGTGTGTTCTAGAGGTCTAAGCCTCATGAACTTTCTCCCGGATTCGAAGACTATCAATCCTCTGCGCTAAATCTGATGGTCCATATTCAATATCCTACACTTTGGGAGTTGAATGGTCTGGGTGTTACCCTCCATGCAACTTCGCTTGATCCAATGGTTGTTGGCTATATGCACTAGATCTGACAGCTGAAAATATTTTTCCTTTTCTGTGCACTCCTCATCCTTTCTGAACTCGATCGATGGCTCATATCTATTCGCGGGGCTGATCTTACAGCCGTTCTGTTTGTCCTTTGTTGTTTTGGCTTGTCCTTTGGCACTCTTTCCATAATTCTCTTCATAAGATGGATTTTCACAAATTTTTTAAAGAACTTACAAATTTTTTCTCTTTTGCAGCTTTGTTTCCTCAATATTTTACGAATTTCATGATTATTTGCCTTCTGCAGCTCTATTTCCTCAAACTTTTATGAACTTCACGATTATTTTCCTTTTGCAGCTCTGTTTCCTTAATCTTTTGAGCATATTGTGCTCTTCTTCCTTGTGTTTTCTTTCTACAACGATCTTTTGAGCGGATGGCAGACTGCACGTTGTTCTCCAAAATTTGTGAAGAATCTCGCGTCCTGAGCTCTCGTTGACAGTTTAAATTCTTCGCTACTTAGGATCGGGCTGCTCTCCCAGACTGTGTGAAGAGGATTACGTCTAAAGCTCTGATACCACGATAAAATGAGAAGCGGGGAATACAAAGAAAGAGTAGAAATTGTATTCAGTATATTGAGTATATCAGAAAAGAGTACATTGAGAAAAGGGAAATGAGATGAGCTAAATAGGTTCAAGAAAATCAAAAAACTAAAGTACAGTTGGCCAGGACAACTGGCAGTGTATAGTCAGACTGTTGAGGTTACATTATATTTAACAATCTGAAATGTTGATGCAGATTCTGGCACTTTTCACATCCATACGGCCACACACCTATCCAAAATGGTGAACGCCTAAAGGTTTCGACTGGCCCAAAAAATGAAACGTGGTTATAAAATGAAATGCACTGTTGCACATGGCCATAAATGGTTTCATTCCATATTCACATCTCTCCACTCTATAACAAAACCTTAATCTTTGTTAATCACTATGTGGCAATAAACTAGCCACCATAGTAAATTTTAAACATGATCAAGTAAAATTTAAAAAATAAACATGTAAAATGATGCCTTTATAATAGTGAGGAAGTTAGTGGTTGAAATCACAACCATTGATTTATTGAGACCACTAACAATCTTCCATCAATATTTAATCTTCTCCATACAAAACTGATTAAGCACTAAAAACCTATTAAATGTGCCCATTGTCAATAGTATGCCTTGTTTATATAATTTTTTACTAATTTTAATAAAATGTGATGGAACTATTTTTTAATAATTTCGAGATACTTTTATTTAGAGCATGTTGATATAGTTATTTTATTCAGTTAAAAATAACCACATTCTGTTCTCAACTGAGTTATTTTATGCGGTTAAAAATAACCACGTTCTGTTTTCAACTTCTTCTTCATTTAGGGGCAATTCATCAAGCTCTGAAACTAAGGTGTCTCTATTCCTTATGAATTTAATTCACTTTAATACATTGAAATTGTTTCTGAAAGGAAATCCGTTCTCCCTTATTCTCAATATTAATGAAATCTCAGCTCTAACATTATAGAAACGAAAGGCCTATTGATTTGTCCAAGACACAAGAGATGTTGAATTCCCAATGGGAATAGGTGCACAACTAAGGGAATTTAATTCCCACACCTGCACACATATTATATCATATTAAGGAAGCTAATTTTACTCGTTATTTAAGTATATCATTATATCTGAAGCGATAGTTACAAGGAAGGCAAAAGAAGATGAAAGATCTCAGGAAATATACAAATTCAACTCGGCGAATTCTTCCAACTTGCAAAGCATTCAGATCAATTCAATTCATGCTTGTTAAATTACTCGACTAAACTTTGCTTTATAGATGGATTTCGTTGGTTTGTATAACGAAACCTCTACTTTTGGGTAGTATGGCACATGTAAAACAATCTTCTTTTGTTTTATGTTTCTCCAAGGACTTTTTCCCAGAGAGATATTCCTGTGCATTAAAACAGTCTGTTATATGGAGATGAGTTATATACGTATATATGTAAAAGAGGTTAGTTTAACCTAGATGTTTTACTAGGAATTCCTTGAATACAAACGGACAAAAATAAGATAATACAAATTGATTGCAATAAGAAAAATAACATAATTCATTAATTAAGCTACGAATACAAACGGATTGCATCAAAACAATACATAAAGATTGCAATAAAATAAATAACTTAATTCATTAAGTCGAAAGGTGTACACCTATTGATATTGGGCACATTTAATATGTTTTTAGTACTTAATCAGTTTTGTATGGACAAGATTAAATATTGTTGGAATATTCTTAGTCGTCCCAATAAATCAATGGTTGTGATTTCAACCACTAACTTCCTCATTATTATAAAGACATCCGTTTACATGTTTATTTTTTTACTTTTACTTAATCATATTTAAAATTTACTATGATGGCTAGCTAATTGCCACTTCTGAGTGATTAACATTTCATTTTCTAAAGAGCGCCCAAGTTTACCAGCCACGATTTTTACTCCAACTATTATTTTGGCTTTCACCAGCCACGAGTGACTTGTGGTTGTGCTAGTTAATTTACTGTGCTAGTTAATCTACAGTGAAAAGTTACGTTGAACAATTTCTAGGGTAGAGTTACACTATTTACATTGAAAGGCGTACACCTATTGACAATGGGCACATTTAATATGTTTTTAGTACTTAATCAGTTTTGTATGGACAAGATTAAATATTGTTGGAATATTTTTAGTCATTCCAATAAATCAATGGTTGTGATTTCAACCACTAACTTCCTCATTATTATAAAAACATTCGTTTACATGTTTATTTTTTTAATTTTACTTAATCATATTTAAAATTTAGTATGATGGCTAGTTGATTGCCACTTTTGAGTGATTACCGTTTCATTTTCTAAAGAACCCAAGTTTACCGGCCACAATTTTTACTCCAACTATTATTTACTGGGCTAGATTTTCTTGCTTGGAGCTCTTACCGCGTCGTATTACTGCGTTGATTATTTAATGCACAATATTCTAAGGTTATTTAATGCCCAGGAATCGATTATTTCAACGTTCACCAGCCACAAGTGACTTGTGGCTGTGCTAATTAATCTACAGTGAAAAGTTACATTGAACAGTTACTAGGGTAGAGTTACGCTAGCCACGATTTGTTCAATACAAAGAAAGAATATGAAACCAATGGTAGGAAGAATATGAAAGAAATGGATGCGGCTGTCGTGTAGGAAGAATGTTGTTGCTGTTGGAAACGGTGACAACAACTATACCGTGAATAGGATTCTAGATCCTATAAACCAGGATTGGTTGTAACTAAGGCAACCAAGTTAGAATATGGATAAGATTACATTTATTAATCAGTTTCTCATATATTGCTATAAATTTGTATGCCCGTAGAGGCTGAGAGTGTGTCTGAGAGGAGTGAGCCTGTCTGTAATCTCCATTAGCTGAATAATAAGATGACCGATACCTATGCTTGGTGGATGTAGCCCAACCTTTGGGTGAACCACGTAAATCGTTGTGTCTTTGTTGTTTGCATTTGTGTTGTTTATGTTATGGTAATTGTGTTTTCCGTATTGGCAATTACACCAAGTGGTATCAGAGCTCAGGAGCTGAGGAGGACGCAGCCGGGAAGAAGTCGTTGTTTGAAGGGTTCGGCGCTTGGAAAAAAGCTACAAAGGGGCGTCGACGTTGGGTATCAGTGTAAGGGGGCGCGTCGGTGCTGGGAAATAGATTAAGGAGGAGCGTCGGCGTTGTACACCCAATATACGGGCGCGCTGCTTAATAAAATTCGTGTTTTTTGTGAAGGAGCGCTGGAAGGAGAGCCAGCGCTCACCTTATAGGCTAAAGGGAGCGCCAACCTCTCATTACTTACATGCTCATTCAATTTCTTGGTGCAGCGCACCCCTCTATACTCCATAGGAGCGCTCAAGAAGTTAAGGAGCGCTCCCCCTCTTATCAACATTCGTATGAAGTTTTAAATTAACCTTTTCATTTTTTCTTTTTTGGTATGAAAAAAAGGATTCGTATGAAACTATTTCAAAAGTAAGAGGTACACTTTTTTTTTTGAAAAGTTTTAAAGGTTTTTTATTATATTCAAATATAATATGGAAGATGAAAGGGTGGAGGAATAAGGTGGAGTGGAATTTTTCTGTGGAGGAATAAGGTGTATGTAATTTTCTTTTTTGAAAACTACACAAGTTTATTTCATCACACATATATATTTTTTGGGGCTTGCACACAACAGTGTTTGTTTCTTTTTTATGTTTCCTCTAATGAAAAAGATGCAGAGTGCCAA
>ML777773.1:1015045-1062002 GCA_009831015.1 Picea engelmannii
GCTTTGGTTGTCACAACAAAAGTATGTTGAGAAGATACTTTTGAGGTTTGGTATGAACGATGTGAAACCAGTTTCAGTCCCTTTGGCTTCCCATTTTAAGATTTCTTCAAGTTTATGTCCTAGTACAAAAGAAGAAAAGGAATTTATGTCTCGAATACCATATGCTAATGCAGTAGGAAGTCTAATGTATGTGATGGTTAGTACAAGGCCAGACATTTCATATGCAGTTGGGGTTGTCAGCAGGTTTATGGCAAATCCAGGTAAAGAGCATTGGGCAGCAGTGAAATGGGTGCTTCGTTATCTGAGGGGCACAAGTGATTATTGTATCACCTATAACAGTGGTCGTGAGTTAGTCTATGGATATGTTGATTCTGATTTTGCAGGTGATTTGAACAAGAGAAGGTCGACTTCAGGGTATGTATTTACTCTTGCAGGTGGAGCTATTAGTTGGACGTCAAAGCTACAGAACATTATTGCTTTATCCACTACAGAAGCAGAATATGTAGCTGCTTCACATGCTTACAAAGAGGCAGTTTGGTTGAAAGGCTTGTTTGGTGAGTTTCGAAGGATACAGGACAAGGTAAAGTTACTTTGTGATAGTCAGAGTGCTATTCACTTGGCTAAGAATCCAGCCTATCACAGTAAAACAAAACATATACCTATCAAGTACCATTTTGTAAGACAGGTCATCGATGAAGGTGGAGTCTCTCTTGAAAAAGTGCATACAAAAGAGAACTGTGCAGACATGTTCACAAAACCAGTACTGTTAGAGAAACTACAATGGTGCTTGGCTTCTCTTGGCTTGCAGAAAAGGTGATGAACAGAAGCAGGAGCAAGGTATCAGGTTAATTGTTGTCAAGGTGGAGATTGTTGGAAACAGTGACAACAACTATACTGTGAATAGGATTCTAGATCCTATAAACCAGGATTGGTTGTAACTAAGGCAACCAAGTTAGAATACGGATAAGATTACATTTATTAATCAGTTTCTCATATATTTCTATAAATTTGTATGCCCGTAGAGGCTGAGAGTGTGTCTGAGAGGAGTGAGCTTGTCTGTAATCTCCATTATCTGAATAATAAGATGACCGATACCTATGCTTGGTGGATGTAGCCCAACCTTTGGGTGAACCACGTAAATCGTTGTGTCTTTGTTGTTTGCATTTGTATTGTTTATGTTATGGTAATTTTGTTTTCCGTATTGGCAATTACAACAGTTGTTGTTGCTGCCATAGTATGAAGAATATGAAAGTAATGGTAATATACCCTAATTCTAACGCTTATTTGAAACGTAATGACTATGATTATACATTGAACCTTGGCCCTGGCCGCCAGTACTATCGCCAAGCTTGGATATTTCTGATTGCTTAATTGAACCTAGCATCCATTCATGCGTCCAAACACCACTGGGTTAATTGAAACGCATGTGAAACGTGGTAGCGATGTACATTCCAAAAAACACGTGCCCACTGCTCTGGATTCATTAATCTTTATTAAATAATTGAAACGCATATTTTATACAGATTAATCTTTAATCAGTTAAATGTGGCAATCACTCGTTAGGGTAGTAATTCCTTAATCATATTAAGTAATTGTGAAAAAGTAAACAAAGAAATAGATGTATTGATAAATGTAAGAAAGTTATTAACATTAAATCTCAATCATTGATTTTCGTGTAAGACAAGAATATGCCAGCATCATTAATTATTAGCCATCAAATTGAAACTTGTAATTAAAAAACTGATTAAACCAAACACCTATCGGCATAATAAGCAAAAAGAACCTGTGATGGAAGGACTATATTTTGGTTTTGTTATATTATAAAGATGCAACCGTTTTGCTTCTCTTTCCGTGAGAGCTTGATTTGGTATATCTGAGGTATCAAACGAGATAGCTTAGCTCATGGTTGATTTATTCTAATTAAAAATTAAATATGATAGAGATCACTAATTTATATTTAATCTATAAATAATTTTAATGTTTATATATTTTTTTAGAATTCCTAAAATTGATCATAATTTATCGATCATGTCAAAATCAGTATTATCTAATACTTCACATAACTATGGTTCATAACTTAGACATTCTTTACCAAAAACAAATGGGTCATGTCTTTTTTTATTTCCAATTACAATTGCTTTTGCGAGTTAAATTGATAATACCTTCAAAATTCATAGTTCAAAATACATAACTTGTGACCCAGTGCAAGGCCTGCAATAAGATGAAATAAGAGTGTGCACTAGGTCTCACAATGTCTTAAAAGACTCTCTCAGAGGCTTAATAAGATTCTTGTGATGGAATTACATTTACATAATAGAATAGATGTCAAAACATGCTTGTTGGCTACTGCGACTAAAGACCACTGAGGATACAAAATGAGCCTAATACCTATTGAATGTGAAAACGTGCTATAGACTATAACCATGATAGATAGAGAAAAATAAACTCCATTCTCACCACTTCCATCTTCGCCTTTGGGAGGAAGTTGTCAAATAGAAACACATGCAAATTAGTGACGCCAAATTAGACATGCCTGGTAAGAGCTCTGGCCTAAGAGTGAATCCAGAAGGTCAACAATCTTGTTTTCCATTTGCTCATGGTGAAAATTTTTCTCTGCTATGTCCTTGTGAAGCTCAAACACGAGTTGTAACTACTCATTTGAGAAGTTCCATGGAGATGGAAACACTGATGCTCTGCCAGACTCTCACTCATGAATATGTGAACTATTGGTTGTGACATGGTGGTTATGTGGATTAAAAGAAGTTACATTGGGTGATTGTTCTCTTGCTGATGGAGGGTAGGTGGGTGGCTTAGATTCTATAGGTTAAGAGGAAAATTCGTTCTCCACCTAATATCAAAATCCTAGCTATCATATTGTTGTTGGCTTGTTCCTAGAGAAGAGGAGAGTGTAGAGGATGCTTAGAGGTTGGAAATGGGGAGAGGAGAAAGACGAAAACCAGATGGGCTGTGAAGAGCTCCTACCATTTTCCCAAGGCATCAAGAAGGTAAGAGGGATGAGGACCATAGAGAAAAGGAAGAAGAGAAAGGGACGAACATGGTAGAAGAGACAGGGGTGAAAAAGCCAATAACCATAATAATAGGTTTCCTAGGATGAAAAAGGGAGAGAGTCGAAGTTGAGATATAATGGTCATGGTGAGATTAGAGGCCATTAAATAATTCTTTCCACCTCCATAAATTTCCTTCTTCATTGCAGTACAAGTCCCAAGCTTTCCCACCTGCGACAAGACTGATGTCTTAATATTGTGCATGAGATCTAGAGTGCAGGAGCGATGCATGCATTAAGGAAGCACCTTGGGAAAGAAGCCATGCACGTGGAGAGGAAATCAATGTCCAAATGTCACCCTAGAAATTATTGCTCGGTGGAACCCCATTTAGGTTTTGACAGTCGAGTTGTCCCATCTCAAGGAAGTCTTGAAGTTGTGGGGGAATGAGGTGATGATTGTTTGTAAAAAATATGTCATGTTCCCCGTTAGTGAATTTTATATTGTCTAGTTTTTCTACAACTTTGTTGGCTTCACGTCTGTCATGGAAGGGGACTAGAGACATAGCAGGAGACATCAAAAGATTTAATGGTTTTCAAAGTGTTGAGGAGACTCTAGCTCGGAAAAATATTTGTTGGAGTCGATTTGTGAAGAAGCTTGGAAAAGAGAGATATGATGACTTGGGATTCCCCGTCCACAATAAGATGATTCAAATCGACATGAATTGCATATTGAATTCCTCACAGGAGTCCCCAAAGTTTTTTCGAATTATTGATATCCTGGCCTAGAATTCTTGCTAGCATATGGACTATAGTGCTATTGACATCTCAGAAGACCATCCCAAAGCGAGTAGGTCCATAGTTTCCCTTGGAGGCACCATCAAAGTTCAGGTTAAGGGAGCTCTCTTGCAGCTTCTTCCATGTGGTTGGGTTGTGAACAATGTTGGTGCAAGTGGTTGAGGTGGTTTGGGACTCAGAAAGATTGAGTTTCCATTGATCATGTAGGGCTCTTTCTGGGGGTCACATGACAAGTCTTTTGCTTTCCATTTTTTCATCTCTTATACTTTCTCGAAAATTCTGACATATATTCTTCCACACTATGGTTCCCAGATAATATTTGGAATGGAAGATTATTTGATTTCATTCCTTCCAGATTTGGTAGATGATAAACCCAGGTAGTAAGTGTTAGATTCTATTTAGGATTGAATTTTTTATAGCTACTTCCCTCCATCTCTCAATGGAATGAATTATGTTTCCATGCTTCTTGTATGCCATCTTCATTGATTGAGTGGAAAAATATGTGTTAGTGTTGTTGTGTGTGGGTTGTAAGCTCGTATGTTCGGTTTATCTATGACCAACAAAACCCACCAAACATTGACCCTTTCGGAATCACCTGCTTACGCAGATGAAGTCTTGTTGAATTTTTGTCTTAAGCAATTAATTTGACTATTGTTCTTTTACTTTTAACAATGTGCACAATAACTACATATAAAGAATCATTGAAAGAATAACATCCACAACATACACAAGATTTATCCTGGGAAAACCCTCTATGGGAAAAAACAAAAAAACTTCCTCAATATAGATTGAACAACCAAGAACAATGTCTCTCCCCAAGAGAGAACTAACAAAGAAAAGGATCCTTCTAAAACCCCTTGACTAGGGAAGAGTAGTGCACCACATAACCAAGATATACCCAAGAAGTACACAAATATTTTCAACAATGTCACCTTCTAGCTGCAGTAGCATCTCCCTTTAATACTTGTGAACTTTCTCTTCTTAGCTACAAATCTTGTGTGTTGTATGTTCAAATGAGGTGCTACCCTCCCTTATAAATAGTAGTTTGGCCAATGTAAAATCAGGTTTGGGCCGACCTGTCACTTTATCTTTTTATTTTACATTTTACTTCTCAAGGCATAATGGGGACGAATTTTACTAAGGCACAATAGGACTGACTTAACAAATATAATATAATAATATTCTTTAAGGTTTTGTCTTGGTCAAATAAAATAAGAATATATTTCAAAGATACTAAAACTCCAACATTCCCTCTTAACAAAGAAGGAATTCTTCTCCTCGTGATCATCATCACTGTTTCTACACCTCTGCATAGCTGATTATAATCTTGTTGTCAATCATGGATCTATATGTCATAGGAAGTTCCACACTGTCATTGGAGTAGAATACCAGCTTTTGTTGGAGTAGCATACTAACCTGCGTTGGGGTAACAAACCAGCCTACATTGGAGTAGAATCCAAACTATGTTGGGGTAACATACCATCCTTCATTAGATTACCAATCAACGTTGGGGTAGCATACCATCCTGTGTTGGGGTAGCATACCAGACCATCCTGTGTTGGAGTACTAAATTACACTGGGGTAGCATACCAGCCTGCATTGCAATACCAACCTGTGTTGGGGTAACATACCATCCTGCGTTGGAGTACCAAGTTGCGTTGAGGTAGCATACCAACATGCATTGGAGTACCAACCTATGTTGGGTTAGCATATCATCCTATTTTGGAGTGCCAACATGCACTAGAGTAGCTCCCACTACTGGGAATATCATCACTTCCCTCTAATGGGGAACACATCACTCCCTTTCATGAGGGAAAATCCTTCTGGACCACACCAAGCTTGTCTTTGAAGTGCTCAAACTTCATTTTCGATAGAGGATTATTCAACACATTTGCTACTTGATCATTGGGAGAAACATATTTGAGCTTCATTTCTCCCTTATATATCATCTCGCAGATATAGTGGTACTTGATCACAACATTCTTGGACATGTCATGACACACTGGGTTCTATGAAAAATCTATGCAACTCTAGTTGTCACAAAAAATACAGGTCTCCTCTAACTCAAGATCAAACAATCCTGCAATAAAATTTTGAAGCCATATTGTTTTTCCACAAGTAGACCATGCTTCCACATACATTGCCTCTGCGTAACTAAGTGCCATACAATTATGCTTCCTACTAAGCCACAAGATCACAACTGATCCAAAACTAAAGCAACATCAAGACATACTTTTCCAGTCTGCGACACTACCTGCCTAATCTGAATATGTGTAGCCTTTATCTCGTTATCCAAGATATATTTGAGTCCATAACCAATTGTACCCTTTAAGAACGTCATCACATGTTTTTATGTAATCAAATGAACATGTCTAGGATCAATCAAGTACTGACTCACTGTTTTCACTGCACAACATATATTTGTCCTCGTGTTCGTCAAATATACAAACGAACCAAATTTTCACATCAAATTGTACCAAATTGGTACACTTTCTCAACTGCAACTCAATTTTCTCAATCATGTGTTGCCTCTATGTGATTTATGCAATGCACTATCTCTCTCACAGCCTAAGAGTATGTCCTCTACTCTCTCTGCAATTGTTCCTTCTGGAACTAGGACTTTGGGCCTTCAACTAATTTCTCTGAAACTGAGAATGATTGCTCCATTTTCACTATAGTTGTTGAACTCTAGATCCTCTATTCTATCACGACAATATATTCATTTTCTCCCTCTAAATACCATACAACATCAACCTATTTTAATGGATCATGGTTTTTCTATAGTTTATCTAATTGGATCTATTCACGAGCACTGGAACTATTTCTTCGATTTTGGCATTATCCGTTCTGGAGGTGTACTTATCCATGCATGAAAAAAATGGATTCCTCTGAGCCTTGACTTCCTTTGAGTCTACAATATCCTCAGAGTCTTTGCAAGATATACTTGGTGTTGGTTACCAGGTCTTAATATGAAAATTTGAGTCCTAGTTCAAATGAATTATGCTTCCTGTCAAGGTGTCCTCACTATCCACTGACCTGGTATTCTCATTGGGAAACTACAGGAGACTGTGATCCATACATGATGTTGAGGCATGACACCAATGAGCTCCCATACTATGGACATTATGTTTTAGAATTTTTAATATGATCATTTCACCATAGAAAATATTACATTATTTCCACCCAACAATAGGCACACATGCCATCCTCGAGCACAAAAACTATCTCGTGACTTTAAATGAGACCTTGTTAGTTTGTCGTACAAAGGATAATGATCGAAAAAGATAATATAAAATGCATATAGCCTAATGTTATTAATCTTAAAACTAAAATCTATTATGAAGGGTGCATACCTGGAGCGTGCATTGTCAGACTGTTTTCTTGATCTATATAATGCCTAGATGAATAATGATACTTCTTCACAATTTTCACTTGGCCCTCATGATATATGAATTTACACAAAAAATCTCCATATATATTGCTACTTGAAGTCTAATGAGGGAAGAAAACAAATACGAATATTAATATCATTTGATATAGATCAAGTTCTTCAAAATCACTAAATCCTATATTACAAAATATATGGTTCATCATCTTCTTTTGTTTGTTTCCAATAAGGTCCATATTTTTTTGCAATATGATCATGATGTCTTTTAAACTTCCCATTTCTATTCTGGTATTTTGCTTGGGGTAAATTTCTTTCAATATGTCCCATGTTCTGGAAAATGAAGCATCTGAAACTTGAGAGAAATTTATGAGAATCTTGTCCTTTATGAGGCTTCTAAAATTTCTTGTGAGAGTGAACTTCTTTCTTGTTATTTCCTTTTCTTGTGTGAGATGTTAGAGCTTGATCTTCATTGCTTTCTATTTTTCTTTACTTACCTCTAATATGGATTCTTCTTGAGTACAGTCTTCCCACAATATGTTGAACTTAGGTAACTTCCTTCTAGACCATATTCCTTGGATGAAGGATTCCAAAGAATTTGGGAGACCATTCAGTGTGGTCATAGTTAACTTAGCTTCTTCAACTAAGTCTCCAACAAATTCAAGTTTTTCTTTAATCTGGGACACCCTTGTGAAGTAAGATTGTATGCTTTTTGAATTTTTCATCTTCACATTCTTAAGTTGTATCCTCAAGGTCATTTCCTGATCGATGTTCTTTCCTTCAAACAAATGAGATAAGGAATCCATCATTTTCTTTGGGGTTTTTAATGGTGAAACATGAGGAATCAAGTGGTTATTGATGGAGTCAGCAATGATCCTCTTCACTTTGATCAGATCCTTATTATATTTGGCTTTGGCCTCGTCTCCCTCTCACTCTTCAATATGTTTTTCAACAAAACTTACAAGGTTTTTCTCTTCTAGAATGATCATTAGTATGTACTTCCATGCCCAGAAGTCATCAACTCCTTCAAGATTTACGTCAATCCTGGTATTGATAGTCATCCTTCCCAGAACAAGTAAAATAGCAAATAAATTTTCAAAATATGGATCTTAGAACTTACTAGATAGATTGATGAGCCAAGCATGAGTCAACCACACTTAAGGTTTATGAGGAGACCTTATTTTTTCAACTTGTAAAATTTTGAATTCTGGTCTATGGAATATATTTTCCCTGCCTAGGTGAGTTCCTAGGTGTTATTACTTTCTCTAGGGACCTCCTTAAACATGGAAAAATTCAAACCTAGGGTTTATGCAGTTGTAGGCAATTGCAATAGCTGCAACAACAGTTGTAGTTTACAAAATTTCTTCAAATTGAGAATTTGTGCACTAGAAGAGGTGCACTAAGGTTAGGAGATTCTTCCTATGATCTTAGCTAAGATGATGTTTGATTTATTTTAATTAAAATATTAAATATGATAGAGATCACTAATTTATAGTTTTATAATTCTTTAGTATAGAAGCAAAAAGAATCTATGGTGGACAACCAATCTTTTAGTTTTGTTATAGTAGAAAGATGCCACTTCTTTGCCGCATTTTCCATGAGATCTAGACATAAGCAACATATTCAAGGGTTAGTTAATGATTTGGTATATATTAGGTATCAAATGAGGTTATCTTAGCTCATGGTTGATTTATTTTAAGTAAAAATTAAATATGATAGAGATCATTAATTTATATTTAATGTATAAAGAATTTTAATTTTTATATTTGTTTTTTTGAATTCCTAAAATCGATAATAATTTATTGATCATGTCAAAATCAGCACAATCATTATTAGTTAATATTTATGAATTTAAGTTAAATGATCATCATTGTTCAAGGAAAACCTAATACTTCAAATAACTATGGTTCATAATCTAGACATTCTTTACAAAAACAAATTGGGTCATGTCCTTTATTATCTCCAATTAC
This sequence comes from Picea engelmannii, assembly GCA_009831015.1. Taxonomy (NCBI): domain Eukaryota; kingdom Viridiplantae; phylum Streptophyta; class Pinopsida; order Pinales; family Pinaceae; genus Picea; species Picea engelmannii. Next base: position 1,024,200 of record ML777773.1, read on the forward strand.
AATTTTTTTTTTCAAGTGAAATTGATATTACCTTCAAAATCCTAAGTTCAAAACACATAACTTGTGGCCTAGTGAAATATCTTCCATGATAGGAAACCAAAGTTTTCACTAGGTCTTGGAATCTCTTAAAATATTGTCTTGGAGGCCTAATAAGAGTTTGGTGATGCAATTACATTTACATAAAAAAATAGATGCCAAAACATGCATGTTGGCTACTGGGACTAAAGACCACCAAGGATACAAAATGAACCTAATACCTATTGAATGTGAAAACGTGCCATAGAATGCAAACATGATAGATAGAGAAAACTAAACTCCATACTAACCACTTCCATCTTCGCCTTTGGGAGGAAGTTGTCGAATAGAAGAGCATGCACATTACTGATGACAAACTAGACATGCCTGGTAAGAGGTCTGGCCTAAGAGTGAATCTAGAAGGTCAATAAGCTTGTGGTCCATTTCCTCCTAGAAAAAAAATTTCTCCACTATGTCCCTGTGAAACTCAAACACAAGTTGTAACTTCTCATCTTAGAAGCTCCTTGGAGAGGTCAGCACCAATGCTCTGCCAGAATCTTGCTCACGAACCTGTGAATTTCTCTTTGTGACATGGTCATTGTGTGGATCAAAAGAATCTACATTGGGTGATCGTTCTGTTGTAGATGGAGGGGAGGTGGGTGTCTTAGCTTATACAGGTTAAGAGGACATTTCTTTCTCCACCCGAGCGAAAAAATCCCAGGTATCATATTATTTTTGGTTCGTTCCTAGAGAGGAGGAGAGTGTAGAGAATTTTGAGAGGTTGGACAGGGGGAGAAGAGAAGGACGACATCTAGATGGGCTTCTAAGAGCTCCCAAGCCACTACTAGATATACTTATTTCCCAATGCATAAAGAAGATGAGAGGGACGAGGAACCATAGATAAAATGAAGGTGAGAAAGGGATGGACATGGGAGAAGAGACAGGTGTGAAAAAGACAGTAACCTTAATAATAGGTTTCCTAGAAAGAATGTATATGAAAAAGGGAGAGAGCCAAAGTTGATATATAATGGCCATGGTGAGATTAGAATCCATTAAATACTTATTTCCACCTCCATACATTTCCTTCTTAATTGTAGTACCAGTCCTAATATTCCCACCCATGACATGACTGATGTCTTAATGTTGCGCATGAGAGCTAGAGTGTGGGAGGGACGCCTTCATTAATGAAGCACCTTGGGAAAGAGGCCATGCGTGTGGAGAGGACATCAACATCCAAATGTCACCCTAGAAATTTTTTCTAGGTGGAATCCCATTCAAGGTTTGACAGTCAAGTTGAACCATCTCAAAGAATTCCTGAAGTTGTGGGGGAATGGGGTGATGATTGTTTGTAAAAAAAGTGCCATGTTCCCCATTGGTGACTCCAATATTGGCTAGTTTTTATACAAATTTGTTGGCTTCATGTCTAACATGGGAGGGGACCAAAGACATATTTGGAGACACCAAAATATTTAATGGTTTTTAAAGTGATGAGGAGACTCCAGCTGGGACAAATATTTGCTGGAACTGATTCATATAGAAGCTTGTAAAATAGAGATATGATGACTTGGGAGTTCCCTTCCATGATAAGATAAATCAAATCGACCTGAATTGCATATTGAAGTACTCATAGGAGTTCCCAAAGTGTTGTCGAATTATTGGTATCATGGCCTATAATTCCTGCTAAGATATGGACTATAGTGCTATTGACATCTCAGAAGATGACCCAAAATCCAGTAGTTCTAGATTTTCCCTTGGAAGCACCATCAAACTTCATTTTAAGGGAGCTCCCTTGCGGCTTCTGCCACATGCTTTGGCTGTGAACAATGTTGGTGCGAGTGGCTAAGCTGGTTTGGGACTGGGAAATATTGAGTTTCCATTGATCATGCAGGGCACTTTTTGGGGGTCACATGACAAGTCTTTTGCGTTTCATTTTTTTATCTCTTATAGTTTCTAGAATATTTTTTTATCTCTTATAGTTTCTAGAATAATTTTTATCTCTTATACTCTATCACGAAAATAGATTCATTTTATCCCTATGAATCCCATACTACATAGATATATTTTAATGGATTGTGTTTTTTCTATAGTTGATCTAACTAGCTATATTCACGAGCACTGGAACTATTTCTTCGATTTTGGCATTATCCGTCCTGGAGGTGTACTTATCCATGCATGAGAAAATTGCCTTTCTCTGAGACTTGAATTTATTTGAGTCTACAATATTCTCAAAGTCTCTGGAAGATATACTTGGTGTTGGTTACCAAGTCTTAATATGAAAATCCGAGTCATATTTCAAACAAATTCTGCTTCCTGTCAAGGTGGCCTCACTGTCCACTGACCAGGTATTCTGAATGGGAAACTACATGATACTTTGAACCATACATGATGTTGACGCATAACACTAATGAGATCTCTTACTAGGGACATTATCTTTTAGAATTTTTAATGTTCTCATTTCACCATAGACAATATTACATTATTGTCAGCCAACAATAGGCACACATGCCACCCCCAAGTACAAAAACTATATCTTGACTTTAAATGAGACCTTGTTAGATTATCATACCAAGGATAATGATCCAAGAGGATAAGATAAAATGAATAAAGTATAATTTTACTAAGCTTAAAAGTGCAGACATTTTTCTTGATCTATATGATGTCTGGATGAATAATGATCCTTCTTCACAATTTTCAATTGGCCCTCATCATATAGGAATTTACACAAAAGTTCTCCATCTCTCTTAATACTTGAAGTATAATGAGGGAATTGTATATAGATAACACACATGAATAATTGGTTGTTGAAGATTTTTAATTGGCTCTTATTGGGACTGTAACTAGTCGAATTGGCAATTTGCATAGAGCTACAATGAAATTGGGGAAAATTGGGAAAATCCCCTATTTTTACAATGAAAATTCATAGGAATTCAACAAGGAAGAGACAAATTTTATGTAGAAGGGTAGAATTCATTTAAAAAAGGATAGATTTGTATTTATTGAGATTAATCAAAAATATAAAATGGCATCCCAATTGGGCATAATTTGAAAATTAGAAATTTTGAAAATTGGAAACTTTTGGGTACTTTTTTTGTATGGTGATGTCAGTGTGACATGGAGTCACGTCTAAAGTGATGTGTACTTCCATAGTGTAATGTACATGATGGTTGGTGTGGCAGGTGGTAGGAGCGACAGGTGACAAGTGACATGTGATGTGGAGCAACGATGGTGGGGTCCTTGCATGCCTTCCTACAGAACCATGAATCTGAGACCCACAAAACCGTGGTTGTGGGGTGTTCCTCTGGTGGTTTTGGAAACCACCAGGGGAGTGAAATAAATGTGCGGTTACTATTTAATAAGTCCAAAAAATGATAGTTTTCATTGTGGAACCCCCCCATGTTAACAGTTGATAGGTTGGGTGGGCCCACAATACAACGATGATTGTTGATCCTCATCACGCCCATTGATCGATGCCAAAATCTATGTTGTTGGATCAAACGAGTGAGAAACTATGTGCATAGAGGATAATGGGTGTGGGATGGTTCATTCCCATCCCCACGACCCAATGAACAAGCACAACATGGTATCCAAGCCATGGGGACCCAAAAACTAAAGAATGTGTTCACCACATAGTTAAAGAAAGGAGAAAGAGAGGGGATAGAAGGTTACGAAGGATGGTAGGAAAGAATAGGTGGGAAAGGAGATTACATTGTTTCACCCTAGGGGTGACAGGTAGACTTGGATTCCATCTCATCATACTAGTCAACAAAGTTTAAATACATTTCTCAAAAAATAATGTAAATTACCATAAATGTTTAGTGTTTGTCAGGTGATTAACTTGCAGGCCATTTTCAAAGGCATAAACAACATTTTTTGGAAATCAAATTTGTACAAAATTGTATGTATAGTTTTTGCATCTAAAATCATAGAGATCGAAGAGATATTTCTAAAGAGATAAACTATTCATTGAAGAGAGCCTGCATGATAGAGTTACAGGATAAAAATATAAATTGGCCTTAAAATTTTATAGGTTATAACTAGCATCATGGAGATGCAATGAAAGTGAAACTTGGATAGATTGTCCAAAATAGGGTCATGAATAAAACCAATTTAGATCTTGTCAAAACTCTAAAGGAGGAGGTGCAAATATGCACGAGCATAGATAAAAAATGCATCTAGTTGAAGGGTGTGTAGAAGGAGAAAATGGGTAATGATTAAATGGCCACAACGTTCTACTCAATACTCATAATTGAGAAAGAAAATAGTCATTGGAAAGGTTTGGGATAGAGGATTATAGATATTCATGAGGAAATGTTAATTAAATAGTCACATTCACAAGAGATCAAAAAGAATATTTCTGGTGTATTTAAAACAACATAATGGTGCATAAATTGATTGATTGTAAAATTATTATGGTCTAACAAATCCTATTGCATGCACATTTTGCAAAGTTAAGGGAAAATAGAACCAAACAAGTTCAAAAAAAAATATGATTGGCATGGAATATGCACATAGAACTTACATCCATGAAGATGAAGTTAGGGGGTTTTGTGTGAGCATGGGTAATGCAAGGACATAATCTAATGCGCAGGAAGAATGAAAGGAAGAAAGTATGACTTTGGTAGAAGAAATACAAAATTTGAAAATATATGTTTAGAGTTATAAATTTGATAATGAGAGGATTATGAAATCCAAGGAGCAAAAATATGGCTTCAAAATCAAGTTTTTTCAAAGCTTAGACAAGATAAAGAATAAAATGGAAAAGGAGACAAAATCAAGCAAGTCAAGGAGTCCTAGATGTCATGCCAGAAGAGGACAATATGAAGGTGTTGGAACACACCATCATCACTCACCAAGACACTTGGTTAGAAGAGAACACAGTAGTCCAAGATTATCTCATGCCAGAAGGCATAAGATGAGGTCAAGAGTAGATTAAGTACAAGGATAAATGAATAAGATCAATCCTCCTACCTTTGATGGTGAGCAGAAGAAAGATGAATATACAGAGAATTGGATATTGGGGATGAGGAAGACTGGGAGGGGAATGTGATAAAAGAGACCACGATGTCTAATTAGAGGTGGTGTAAGGGACCTGGAATGGTTGCGTTAACTTCCATCGAGCTAGTACTATATTGGTTTATACTTGCTCACAAACCAAAGCAGCTCTCTGATCCTCGAATGGATTTCCCGTCAGATTGGTAGGTGGGGAGGCTCCTCAAGAGCTAATGAGGGGATGGGGGTGAACCACCCATCTGTAACATCCCTAAGACCTAACCACAAATGGCGTAATTCCCACCACATGCAACCTTGCAGACAGAAATTGGCAAGAGAGGAAATGTGGTAAAGGAGACAGCAGTGCACGCGACGGGGATCACAAAAGAGACTGGAGAAACCCCAGAAATGGAAGGAGTTATGAATACATGAAGAAGGAGAGTAACCTTCATCCTGTATTATTTTCCTGCATCAGGAGAAGGAGAGTAACCTTCGTCCTTTATTTCTATTGAGCTGGAAGTAGGAGACTGAACCTCGAAGCATCGTGGTCTAGCTCGGGGGTGGCTAGTGGTAAATCAGTTTGGAGTCACTGAGCCTATGGTTGGGTGGAAATGAGAACCCCTCTCAGCAGTTGCATCACACCTGGTAGATCTGATAAGTGTTTTATACCTTGTATTTTGAATTGAATATCATGAATACATGCTTATGTTTATATGCCCATAATAATTTCTGTGTAGAATGATTGTCTGGTGTGTTAGACTGGAAATAAGGGTTGCTTATGTATGCTTACATGCCATAATCAATTTCTATACAAAGGATTAAGGTTGGGGCATGAATTCGCTCCACTAAGAATCGTCTTGTTTTCTTAACTCTCGTAATGTTCCAGGAAGGAAAAGTTGAATTTCATGATTTAAGCTCAGAAGGGATAGCGGGCCCGGTTATAGAAAGAGAGAATACCCTATCATTTGGTAGATGAACGGTTGGAATCCTTTAGGGAATGCCCCAGATATGTCGAGACCGATGGATATAGAGAAGGAGCACAGGTGTTAACACCTTGACCCTTTTAGCCTTCGCATGTAGTGATGGGATCCCAGACCGTAGATCCAAGGATCTGACAGAGCCCTATTGACAGTCGATCTTAGCCTTTGTATAGGCAAGAGAGTAGCATTTCGCTGACTCGTGACTTGGAGTGGTCAAGGGTAGGGCTGTATGAACTTACCATTCACGATATCGTGACGTGATCGTGACCGTTGGATCCAAGACATGGGAGAACCGTTGGATCAGACCCTTTGTGGTTATCACCTATCGGGGGTTCGAAACTTGAGAGAGTTTCTTTTTTATTGTAGAAGTCATGAAGTACCGAGTGCCAAGGGCTCGTGTAAACACCTGACCCATCCGTAAGTGGGGACTACGTGGTTGACAGGTGGTGTAACAATAAGCTCCCATTGAAAGGTGGGAATGGGTGATAGGTGATGGACACATGTCACCTAGGAAGGAGTAAACCCATTGGTGACTTATCGTATCTCAGGAACTCACGAAGGAGGAGCATGAGGGCTCAACACTCCAACTCGCGAAGTCGTGATATGCGAGTAGCACTAGTATTTATCCTAGCAAGCGGGTAACCAGTGGTGGACACATGTCACACTGGGAAAGAGTCAACCCACTGTTGACTTATCGTGGCTCGGGGTTTCGCAGGATGAAGAAGCTACACCTTGATCGCTAACATCGCGAAACGTCGAGAGCCGAGGTCTCATGCGATGGGCAACGATCACACAACTCGTGAGAAGAGTATAGAGGGGTTGACAAGTGGCGTGTGTGAGTCATTTTGGAAGAGTCCACACAACATTGACCTCTCACGTCTCGGGGATTCGCGAAGGAGGAGAACGAGAGCTCAACACCTCAACTGGCGAGGTTGCGAGTGGTGCTAGTGTTTGGCCTAGCCTACGGTTACATGTAGAAGGTTCTAGTGAGGAGGGAGCCATACCCGTATAGCATCTCGGGTATCGGTGTTTGGAGAAAGGGGAGTCGAGAGTCTTAATTCCCAATACACGAGTTGCAAAAGGCACTTGCGCTAAGGCCAGCTTGTGGTCGTTTGGAGGAAGATAAGGAAAGAGAGGGTCTGCAATAGGCCCCATAGAAATCTCGAGGATTCTTTTTCTCGAAGAAAAAGATGAAAAATCTAATTTGTTGTAGTGGTGTGTGACAAATTGGTATCAGAGCATGGTTACAACACTTGGCCTTCTTGGTCTCATGAACGAGTTACACAGAAACTCCATTTGAAGTACACTTAAAAGGAGTAACCCTCTATCTTAACCCCCTTTAGCAAAACCCGAAGTTAAGAATGAAAAATTCCTATTGTGTGTATGAACTTGAAAAATATGAATTATGCACTGATTGTGAATGAATATAATGTTGAGTAACAATAAGTGTTTTTATTGCACAACAAGCAGACAATCAACCATGGGAAACTGCAGACGCATAGAATGGTGATGCACCATGAAGTGGGGGATGGATCCCACAACAGAGACAAAGAGTCTGATGAAAGGAGAATGGTAGAGGCCCCTCTCGATCTAGCTGAGACTGTGAGAAGCCTCATGGTCGAACTACAGAGATGCAAGGCCAACAATGAGAGGTTAATAAAAGAGCAAGTGAAGCAGACAGAAATTAATGTAGTCTTACTGCAGATTTTATCTGACATACAAGCACAATTGCAGCATGAACCTGACACTAGTAACATGGACCAATGACAGACAAAGAAAAGTTGAAGTCCACCTGAGATATGGAAATGTGGTCTTTTAAGTGGCCACACTGGGAAGAGCACCTTGAGAAAGGTCCACCCCAGAGATAAGGGACAAGCATCGGACGATTCCTCTAAAAAGGAAACTGGTGGCTCGGAGGGATCTTCTAGTAGCATAACTAGTTCTTATTCTCAAAGAAAATAGAAGAAGCGAAAGAATTCCAAAAGTCATAATCTCGAAGAATTCAAGAAGGCCAAACCACCCTCTTTCAATGGTGAAATAAAGAAGGGGGAGGAAGTGGAGGCCTAGTTGCTTGGACTAAAGAAGTATTTTAGAATCCATGACTTCTCAGAAGACTTGAAGGCCCGAGTAGCCACTTTCAACTTGAATGGAAAGGTGTCCATTTGGTGGGAAGACCTTAAGAATGTAAAATGGATTCATGAAGAGGACCTGTCTTGGGAAGGGTTTGAGAAATACTTCAGAAAGAATTATCTATCGGAAAACTATTTCGACAAAAAGACTAAAGAATTCTATGAACTCAAATTGGGGCAACGCACCATAGAGGAATATGTCAGCTGATTCCTCGAATTGCTGAGGTATGTACCCTATATAAAAGTAGAGAAGGAAAAGGTACAACAATTCATCAGTGGACTACCTAAGGACTATCAGAACATGATTGATTTTGACAAGACAAAGACCCTAGAAGACACTATCCGAAAGGCAAGATATTGTTATGAATAGTTGGGGCATCGGATACAATCTTGCGAAAACTGGAAGCAAAATAATAGTTTGGGATTCTAGAAAAAAGGGGTTTGAATTCCCAAGATTTAAAAACTATAAGAAGGAATCAAGGATTATCTTCCTAACTTGAAGTGTACACCAGCAGAATTTCCCATCCCAGAGCGGAAATAAACCTTCTGGATCTACCCCAGGAAAGATTGATAACCCAAAGAGAGAACCCTTGAAATGTTTGGGTTGTGGAGAAGAACATCCACTGAGGGACTTCCCGCACCGACAACACAAGAGTTGAAGAATTTACAACGTTCAAGTATCTACCACCATCAATGACATGGCTAGGAGTGTGCCACAAATTTATGCAGCCTTGGATAATAAAGAAGCTGAACACCAAGCTTCAGTGGTGGAGATGGAAGGTATGATCACCAACCATCTAGTGTCTATTCTAAATGACCCTGGTTCAAATTTGAGTTATATAGCTCCTAAGTCTATTGATAAGTGTAAATTATAGCCACGTAAACATGCCAAGCCATGGTTGGTACGGTTAGCCATTGGCACCAAAAGAAAGGTAGTGGAGGTCATACCAGCTTGCCAATTAATTATGGGTGAATTCCCCACCCAAGCAACCCTTAACATACTACCCTTAGGATCATATGACCTATTGATTGGAATGGAATAGCTAGCCACATAGAAAGCTAGACTGGATTGTTACCATAAAACTTTAGAATGTGTAGGTGAAGAAGGAAGAAGGATAACCCTTCGAGGGATCCAAAAACCTATCTCAGTGAGACAAATATCAGCCCTTCAAATGAGAAAGTATTTTAGAAAGGGATGTCTACTTTATGCGATACAGGTGTTGGAATCAATTGAAGATGACAAACCAAGCCTCGAAGACCACCCCACACTAAGAGAATATAGAGATGTATTTTTGGAAGAGGTACCAGGTCTACCTCTGAGAAGGGACATTGGATTCTCAATAGAACTTGCACCGGGAGCAGTGCCATTGTCTAGGACACCCTACAGGATGAGCACACCCGAGCTAGTTGAGATTAAATTACAAGTAAAAGAAATTGTGAACAAAGGCTATATCCGGCCCAGCGTGTCTCCATGGGGAGCACCAATTTTGTTTGTAAAGAAGAAAGATGAAACCCTCCGACTATGCATAGATTATCGACAACTAAACAAGGTAACCATAAAGAACAAGTACCCCTTTTCGCGAGGATAGACCATATATTCTCAAATATTGACTTGAGATCTGGATACCATCAAGTCCGAATCAAGGGTGAAGACATCCACAAAACTTCCTTCAGGATGAGATATGGTCACTATGATTTTGTGGTAGTACCATTCAGATTAACCAATGCCCCTGCCACTTTTATGTGCTTGATGAACAATGTGCTCAGCAAATTCCTTGAAAAAATTGTACTGGTTTTTATTGACGATATATTAATTTACTCCAAGAATAGAGAGAAACATGAGGAACATCTTAGACTTGTGCTTCAAGTGTTAAGATAACATCAACTCTATGCCAAATTTAGCAAGTGTGACTTTTTCCAGAAGCAAATACATTACTTGGGCCATGTCATATCTGAAGAAGGAGCAACAATAGACCCTGACAAGACCAGGTCTATCATGGAGTGGCCTACCCCAAATGATGTTTCAGATATCAGATCCTTTATGGGATTAGTAGGATACTATAGGAGATTTATAAAAGGATTCTCAAAGATTGTCACTGCCCTCCAGAAGAAGGGAGTTAAATTCACGTGGACACAAGATTGTGAAGAAATATTTCAGTCCCTAAAACATTTACTGACCCACGCACCCGTGTTGAAGATCGTCAATCCCGAAACTGACTTCCTCGTGTGCACAGATGCCTGTAAGGAAGGTCTCAAAGGAGTCCTTATGCAAGGAGGAAGTGTAGTCTTCTATGACTCTCGAAAATTGAATGAGCACGAAGTCAACTATGTGACCCATGATCTAGAACTGGCCGCCATAGTGCACGCCTTAAAAATGTGGAGGCATTACCTCCTGGAAAAAAAATTTATACTTATGACAGACCACTGTGGATTGCGATATGTATTTGACCAACCAAAAATCAATGCTATACAAGCTAGGTAGATGGCCCTTCTTAGTGAGTTTGATTTTGAAATCAAACATATCAAGGGACAAGAAAATAAGGTGGTCGATGCCCTTAATAGAAGTATGAAAACAATTCATCTGGAAGCAGTGAGCACCTATGAGACGAATGTCAAGGAAAGAGTCAGGAATGCACACGAAACAAACACATTCTTCCAGACCATGACCTCGTACGTGGAGTAATAACCCACATGAATAAAGTATGAAGGCTACCAGATGATAGATGGAGGTCTGTTAACTTACAAAAACAGATTGTATATTCCAGAATGTGATGACTTGAAGAGGTTCATAATGGATGAACTACATAAAATACCATATACTGGTCATCCCGGATACCATAAGATTATCACAGCCACGAGGAAGCAACTCTATTGTCTTGGATTGAAGAAATACATTGCTGAGTACTTAGCCAAATGCATAGAATTTCAACAGGTTAAAGTAGAACACCGACACCCAGCATATTTATTACAACCTCTACCAATCCCAGAATGGAAGTGGGAAACCATTTCCATGCACTTCATCACCAGATTACCAACATCGACCAAAGAAAATGACGCCATCATGGTAGTGGTGGATAAATTGAGCAAGTTTGCCCATTTTATCCCCATCAAATTGACTTGCAAGGAAATAGATATCGTTGGCATATTCATGAAGGATATATTCATATTACATGGTATGCCTAAAGAGATCATGTCTGACTGAGACACGAAATTTATTTCCAACTTTTGGAAATCTTTGATGGCTAGTCTAGAGACCAAATTACTATTTAGCACCGCCTATCATCCTCAAACCGATGGACAGACAGAAAGAGTGAACCAAATATTGGAAGACATGCTAAGAATGCATGTAATGCATCAACCCAAGAAGTGGGAAGATTTCCTGCCACTGGTGGAATTTGCCTACAACAATGGCTACCAAGAATCCATGAAGATGAGCGCTTTCGAAGTCCTCTATGGTAGACTGTGCAATACTCCAGTCAGTTGGATTAATCTCGTGAACAAAGTTACTATTGGGCCCAACATGTTTAAAGAGATGGAACAACAAGTGACTCAGATAAAACAAAATCTAAAGATCGCTCAAAACAGATAGAAATGTTATGCCAACCGAAAGAGAACTCCAAGAGAATTCAAAATGGGAGACCACGTATATCTCAGAGTTAGGCCCAAGAAGAGTTCCCTGAGGATGGGAGCTTGTGAAAAGTTGGCACCTCGGTATTTTGGACCCTTTGAAGTTCTAGCTGATAGAGTGGGACCTATAGCCTATAGGCTAGCACTTCCTCCCACAGTAAAAGAACATAATGTTTTCCATGTTTCATTATTGAAGAGATATGTACATGATTCTAATCATATAATTGACTAGTTTGTGATCCAGGTGGAATCGTAGGGAACTCGCAAAGGAGGAGCATCTCGAGAACTTGCAAAGGAGGAGCATGAGGGCTCAACACTCCAACTCACGAAGTCGTGAGATGTGAGTAGCGCTAGTATTTAGCCTAGGAAGCAGGTAACCGGTGGTGGATACGTGTCACACTGTGAAAAATTCAACCCACTATTGACATATCGTGGCTCGAGGTTTCGTAGGATGAAGAAGCTGCACCTTGATCGCTAAGGTTGCGAAACGCCGAGAGCCGAGGTCTCGGGCGACAGGCGGTGATGACACAACTCATGAGCAGAGTATAGTGGGGTTGACAAGTGGCGTGTGCGCATCATTTTGGCAGAGTCCACACAACATTGACCTCTTGCATCTTGGGGATTCGCAAAGGAGGAGCACGAGAGCTCAACACCTCAACTGGCGAGGTTGCGAGTGGTTCTAGTGTTTGTCCTAGCCTATGGTTACATGTAGCAGGCACTAGTGAGGAGGGAGCCATACCCGAATAACATCTTAGGTATCGGTGTTTGGAGAAAGGGGAGTCAAGAGTCTTGATTCCCAACTCGTGATTTGCGAAAGGCGCTTGCACTAAGGCCAGCTTGTGATTGTTTGAAGGAAGATAAGGAAAGAGAGGGTCTAGGCTAGGCCCCATAGAAGTCTCGAGGATTTTGTTTCTCTAAGAAAAAGACAAAAAATCTAAGATGTTGTAGTGGGTGTGTGACAATTGTTCATTCTGGAGTGCAAATGGGAAGTGGTGACAATTGATTTCATCACCAAGCTGCCCATAATAGTAAAGTAACATGATTCCATCATGGTGGTGGTGGATAAGCTCACTAAAGCTGCTCATTTTATTCCAATGAACCTCACTCACAAGGAAACTAATATTGTAGATATATACATGAGGAAAATTGGCAAGCTACATGGTGTTCCTAAGATAATTGTTTCTGATAGAGATCCCAAATTTACATCAAATATCTAGAAAGGATTATTCAAAGGATTTGGGACAAATCTGAACTTTAGCACAAGATATCATCCAGAGTCATATGGGAAAACAGAGAGAGCAAATTAGGTGATTGAGGATATCTTGATTATGTATGTTATGGGTAAACCATGAAAATGGGAATATTATCTCCATCTATCTGAGTTTTCTTATAATAATTGGTATCATGCATATTTAAAGATGATCCTATTTGAAGCATTATATGGTAGAAAGTGAAACACACTAGTTAGTTGGGGAAACCTATCAGAAAAAGTAGTGGTTGGGATAGAATTTCTTAGGGAAATGGAAGAGCAAATGGTGAATATAAAGAAGAATTTAAAGGCCCCCCAAGACAGGTAGAAAAACTATCTAGATAAGGGAAGAAATCATAGAGAGTTTAAAGTGGGTGACCACACGTTCTTAAAAGTGAAGGCTAAGATAAGTTCCTTGAAGTTGATGAACTGTGCAAAGTTGGTAGTGAGATATTATGGACCCTTTGGAATCCTGGAGAGGATTGGTGTTGTTTCATACATTCTTGCACTACCTACATCCATGTGCATTCACAATGTATTCCATGTGTCTTTGCTTAAAAACTATGTACCTGATGCTAATCATGTAATTGATTGGAATCTAATTCAGGTGGAGCAAGAAGGATAATTCTAAGTACAACCGGTGTGCATATTGGATCCGAATTTCAAGTTTCTATGGAATCAATCAATAGGGATGATAAATATCTAGTGGACCTATTATGGTCCTGAAGATGTAGCCTGGGAGCATAAAGATGCCATGCAGGGAGAGTACCCACATATTTTTTAATATTTTTGAAGATTTTGATTGCACATGTGTATATAATGCACTAAATACATTTCATAAATAAGGGGGATGGGAATGTAATACCTCTATGCCGAACCCCAAATTGTAAATTTACATATAGGCTAGTGAGCCATGATATTTTGGGTTAAAGTGCCTTTGTATATATGTTTTGAGGCATGTGTTCTTGTGTGGTTATTAGGATGGAGAGCCTTGATGCTAAAAGGACAAAAAGCCTATCATTGTAATATGTATTCACACTCAATGATATTAATAAAAATGCATCACTGCTACAGACCAACCAGAAAAAAGGAGTATGGGGGGATAAACTCTACTAAAGGAAAAGGGGGATAAGGGTCTAGGATGAGGAGCTAAGTCAAAGGGGGGATTAATCCAAGCAAATATTATATTAATATTTCCTAAAAGTATAATTATGTGATATGTTATCCTAAGTCCCTAAGTTCCTAAGGAGGAGGAACATATCGCCAAGTGGGGGAAAGTGGGGACAAGGTAGTTCCCAACATGACAAGTGTCAAATAGGGAAAATGCATATATAAAGTAGGGAAATAGTGTATTTTCCCATAATTATAGCATGATTATTCCCATCATTATTATCATTATTTGTTCACTATTATTTTCTACCATTTGTACCATCATGCACCCATCTTTTGGTACGTGTAATTGGAGAGATGGGAGATGTCTGTAACCATAATTATATGGAATTGGAGTTGAATAAGAAGGTTTTCAAGACTGTGGGTATTCTCTCTCGGTGAGAGAACTATTGGGGATGGTATCTATGTGTGCTAGGCTACATACACAAGGCTCTATGACTTCATTTTTGGCCTATTGTTGAAACACCGAAAGGGAAGTGGGACAACTAAAGGACCGTTGAGTAGAGATGGGGTACACTTCCTAGGGTGGGACAAGATGAGGGGAATGAGAGGATATAGGCTAGGAGAGGTTGTTGGATTTGACACCTTGGCCTGAGCAGGGTTTCATAATTTTGGACAGACCTTAGCTTGGCTTAGGACTCCTTGCCCTAGTGGAGTTTTATCCCCAACTCGAGAGTGACTTGTTGCTAAGAGTTTACGAGAAGAAGAGTAGATGGTTGGAAGGAAAGTATGAGGTTTGCAAACAAATGGTAGTTTCTTCATAAGATAAGTGTCTTCTATATGTTGGTTTTATATGTTGTGTTATTATTTATGATGTTTCTATTATTGGTTTTTTGTTATAATTATGTTTGTGAATTATTGATGTTAGAAATGTATGTTTTTTCATATGCAAAGAATTATATTTCATTTAAATGTGTATCAAAGAGGAAAAAAAAATTATGGCATGGCCCAACTTGGGGCAGGGGATGTTACAATCATGGTATGTTTCACATCCTCTTGCTCAATTAGATAAGGATATAGATCATGGTCCATTTCATCTACATCTCTAGGCATCTGTAAAACAAATTCTTCCTCATTGTTCTCATATGCCTATAAACCAATATACATTCTAAAATTTCAGGATTTTGGCTATGGGATCATAGTGAACTTGGAAACCTCATGATGCATAACACGACATCTAGCCTCTAGATGTTCAGTATTTCTCTTATTTTGCAGAAAGGTATCCATAATAACTATCATCTCACTAATATGGTTCTTCTCCTTTAAATGAATTTAACCTATTGGAGTGAAAATAAAGGTGTTGTATTCTATAATGACTACCTCTTTCCTTCAAATAGAACACTAAGTATAAGAAAATTCATAGAGGGGTCGTCACGTTGGATAATTGTTGCTCACGGTAAAATTCAAACTGCAATGAAATAAATGCCAATTCCAACAATTAAAAGTCATATCTTATGTTGTCAATTTCCAATTCCCCAATGTCAAACAACATAACTAAACATATAGAGAAACTAGGCAGAGAAATAGAATTGTTAGAGATACTCACATTTCCTACTAGCCAAAATCTAATACCTTGGAAAAAATTCACTAAATACATATTCAAAGATTATTTTAACATTAAAACTTCATAAACAAATCCTAAAATGAAGGAGAACGTCAATATATGAAATTTCTAGAGATTCTCACATTTTCCATTAGCCAAACATTGAAACCCTTCCGAGAAAAAACTAAGCACAAACTAGAGGGTGCATACAGGATTACCACCTTGAATCGAAAATAGCCTAAGGTTGTTCATTGACTTGTGGAGATCCTCTTAGAGGTTAACCACCTAGAACTAGAACCAATTCCATAAGCCTCTTAGAAGATGACCACCCAGACCCAAAATCAACTCCATAATCTCATCTTCATTCGAGATCAAAATAAAACATGATTGAGAGAGTTTTTTTTCCATAGTGGTTGAAATGTGTGATGATATAGGAAATGAAATTCACATTGATAATATTTAATTTATCATGCCACTTGTCTTTGTTGTATGATAATGTGCTAAACGTTTTATTAAACAATGAACAAATAAGATACGAGATTGGGGGAAGGATACCCACCCTTTTACCTTTAAGATTACACAATCCAAGGGTGAGGAGAAGGATACACACTCTTATACCTTTAATATTCCAAAATCAAAATGTGAGGCTTCATTATCCAAAATATATAAATGATATGCATGATTACTTCTTTCCCTTGGAATATGAAAACAATCTATTCGATCAAAGTTGTTGGCCTCTTTTTGAATTTTCCAAGAGAAACTTGTTAAATAGCCATCTAATGGGGAGGAACAATGAACAAATTTGATGATTATTGTTCAGTCTCTAATGACAATTAAATCTCTTATATTCTTCCTATAAAAAATTATTAACCCTTCATATACAACTAATGCTTCTCCCTGGTTAATGATTTCTTCGTCCCATCTCCATTTATAACTTCTTGATTTTCCTCAATATAGAAAACAATCCCACACCTTCCACCACTTAAAAATCAATTTTAATCAAAATGAAGTTTGAGAATAATTATGTTTGTTACATTATCAACAAAAAATCAATTCGTTTCATTATCAATTAATATTGTTGTGACTAGTTGAGCCACCTTACATTCGAGGAGAAAATGACATTCCAAAGAAAATGAAAAAAATGCAAGTTTCTTTGGATTTTTAGAAGGTGTTAATGGTTTGTAAACAACATTAACCTTTCAAGAATTATATGGTATAAAGTGAAACACACCAATTAGTTGGGACAACCTAGTAGACGAAGCAGTGGTTGGGATAGAATTTCTCCAGGAAATGGAAGAACAAGTGGTGAAGATAAAGAAGAATTTAAAGGATCCCCAAAATAGGTAGAAAAACTATGTAGATAAGGGAATAAATCACATAGAGTTTAAAATGGGTGACCATGTGTTCTTAAAAGTGAAGGCCAATATAAGTTCCTTAAAGTTGGTGAACCGTGCAAAGTTGGTAGTGAGATATTGTGGACCCTTTGGAATCTTGGAGAGGATTGTTGTTGTTTCATACATGCTTGCACTACCTTCATCCATGTGCATTCATAGTGTATTCCATTTTTCTTTTCTTAAAAGGTATGTACCTAATGCTAATCATGTAATTGATTGGAATGTAATTCAGGTAGAGTAAGAAGGATACTTTCGAGAACAACTAGTGTGCATATTGGATCAGAAGATCAAGTTTCTATGGAATTGAGCAATACGGCTAGTAAATATCTAGTGGACCTGTTACAGTATTGAAGATGCCATGCGGGAAGAGTATCTGGATATTTTTGAATATTTTTGAAGATTTTGTTTGTACATGTGTATATAATTCTCTAAGGAAAATGCATAAATAATGGGGAGGGGAATTTAATACTCCTAGGTTTAACCCCAAATTGTAAATTTACATATAGACTGGTGAGCCATGATATTTTGGGCTAGAGTGCCTTTGTATATATGTTTTGAGGAATGAGTGTATGTGTTGTTATTGGGATGGAGAGCCTCGATTCTAAAATTCCAACGAGCCTATCATTGTAATATGTAATCACATTCGATGATATTAAAACAAATGAATCACTGTTGCAGACCAACCATACAAGAGTATGGAGGGATAAACTCCACTAGAAGGAAAAGGGGGATAAGAGTCTAGGATGAGGGTATAAGTTAAGGGGAGGATAAATCCAAGGAATATTATATTAATATTTCCTAAAAGTATAATTATTTGATGTCCTATCCTAAGTCCCTAAGTTCCTAAGGAGGAGGAACTTATCAGCAAGTGGGGGAAAGTGGGGATAAGGTAGTTCCCAACATGACAAGTGTCAAGTTGGGAAACTGCGTACAAAAAGTAGGGAAATAATGTATTTTCCCATAATTATACCATTATTACCATCATTATGATAATTATTCATTCACTATTCTTTGCTACCATTTGTACCATCATGCACCCATCTCTTGGTACATGTACTTAGAGAGATGGGAGTTGTTTGTAACCAAAATTATCTGGAATTGGAGTTGGAGAAGAGGGTTTTCAATCTCGTTGGCATTCTCTCTGGGTGAGAGAAATATTTTATATTGTATCTCTTTATGATAGGATACATACACAAGACTTTAAGACTTCATGTCTGGCCTGTTGTTGAAGCCCCGAAAGGGAAGTGGGACAACTAAAGGATTGTTGAGTAGAGAAGGGGTACATTTCGTGGGGTGGGACAGGATGAGGGGAATGAGAGGCTCTAGGCTAGGATAGGTTTCTATATTTGACACCTTGGCATGAACATAGTTTCTTAATGTTGGACATACCTTAGCTTGGCTTAGGATTCCTTACCCTAGTGGATTTTTAGTGCCAACTCAAGGGTGTCTTGTTGCTAATAGTTTATGAGAAGAAGAATCTATGGTTGGGAGTAAAATTTGAGGTTTTCACACAGATGGTGGTTTATTCACAAGATAAGTGTCTTCTATGTGGTGGTTTTACATGTTATTTTATTATTGATCATGTTTCTATTATGAGTTTTTTGTTATAATTATGTTTGTGAATTATTGATGTTAGAAATACATGTGTGTTCATACGATCGTTATATTTTAGTTAAATGTGTATCAGATAGGAAAATCATTTTGTGGCATGGCCCAACTTGGAGTTGGGGATGCTACAATCATGGTCCATTTCACATCCTCTTTCTTAATTAGAGAAGGATAAGGATCATGGTCTATTTCATCTACATCTCTAGGAACATGTAAAACATATTCTTCCTCATTGTTCTCATCTACCTCTAAACCAATATAAATTCTAAAATTTGAGGATTTTGTCTATGGGATCATAGTGAACATGGAAACCTCATTATGCATAACACAACATCCAGCCTCTAGATGTTCAGTATGTATCTTCTTTTGAAGAAATGATTCTATAATAACTATCATATCACTAATATGGCTCTGCTCCTTTAAATGGATTTTCACTATTGGAGTGAAAATAGAGATGTTGTCTTGTATACTGACTACCTCTTTTATTCAAATACAACACTAAGTATAAGAAAATGCATAGAGGGGTCATCACGTTGGATAGTTTTTTCTCACCGTACAATTCAAACTCCAATCAAATAAATTCCAAATCCACCAATTACAAGTCATCTCTTATGTTTTCAATTTCCAATTCCCTAATGTCAAACAACACAACTAAACAGATAGAGAAACTAGGTAGAGAAAAGGAATTGTCAGATCCGCTCACATTTCCCACTAGCCAAAATCTAATACCTTGCAAAAAATTCACTAAATACATATTCAAGGATGCTTTTAGCATTATAACTTTAGAAACAAATCCTATAAATGAAGGAGAACATGAATATATTAAATTTATAGAGATACTCACCTTTTCCATTAGCCAAACATTGAAACCATTCAAAGAAAACACTCAACACAAACTAGAGGGTGCATGCAAGATTACCACCTTGAATCAAAAATAGCTTAAGGGTGTTCGTTGACTTGTGGATATCCTCTTAGAATTTAACCACCCAGAACTAGAATCAAATCCATAAGCCTCTTAGAAGTCGACCACCTAGACCCAAAATCGACTCCATAATCTCACCTTCCTGCAAGATCAAAATAAAACATGATTGAAAGAGTTTTTTTTCCATAATGGTTGAAATGTGTGATGATATAGGCAATGAAATTCACATTGATAATCTTTAATTTCTCATGCCACTTCTCTTTGTTGTATGATAATGTGCTAAATTTTGTATTCAACAATGAACATATAAGATAGGGGATTAGGGAGAAGGATACCCACCCTTTTACCTTTAAGATTACACAATCCAAAGGTGAGGAGAAGGATAGACACCCTTTTACATTTAAGATTCCAAAATACAAATGTTATTCTTCATTAGCCAAATGATATAAATTATCTGCGTGATGACTCCTTTCCCTTGGAATATGAAAAAAAATCTATTCGATCAAAGTTGTTGGCCTGTTTTTGAATTTTGCAAGAGAACCTTGCTAAATAGCCATCTAATGTGGAGGAAAAATGAATGAATTTGATGATTATTGTTTAGTCTCTAATGGCAATTAACTCTCTTATATTCCTTTGATAAATAATTATTAAACCTTCATATAAACCTAATGTTTATCCCTATTTATTGATTTCTTCATCCCATCTCCATTTATAACTTCTTGATTTTCCTCAATATAGAAAACAATCCCACACCTTCCACCACTTAACAATCAATTTTAATCAAAATGAAGTTCGATAATATTATGTTTGTTACATTATCAACAAAAAATGAGTTCATTACATTATCAATTATTATTGTTGTGACTAGTTGAACCACCTTACATCCAAGGAGAAAATGGCATTCCAAAGAAAATAAAAAAATGAAAGTTTCTTTGGGTTTTTAGAATGTGTTAATGGTATATAAGCAACATTAACCTTTCAAACATGTATATGTGGTTTAAATATTCTCTTACACTCATGATTCCATATCAGCTAAGCGATTTTAGATTCATGCTCATTTGATCCATACTTTTATATTATTCCATGAATGGTTCAATTTTATGACATCACCCAATCAACACGGTGAAGAAAATACATCGCAAAATGAATAATATTAACAAAAACAATTAAAGTTTAAATTGGGGCATATATTAAAAATGTGAGAGAGTAGACACTTATTTACACACACAAAAGAATATAGTGAGTGCTATATATTCAACCATTGTAATTGTACAAATATAAGTGAAATGAGGTGTGTCTCAAGATAGAAAAGATACAATGCCTTGAGGGTGTAGAATAGTCTGTGATGGAGTGTACCATTAAGGAACTCCGTTATGTGAAGTCACTGGTTCAAAACCCTCGACTAGCCTTGTGTGTCGCGTGAGGGGTCCCGTTGGCATGCTCGGGGTTACAGTGGTAGCAGTCTGATAACACGACTATGTGTCATGCACATACGTGCTTGACTAGTTATTGATTTCCCTAGTCTACAACAAAAAAAGATAGACAACCTACCTTGATCATGAAATATATCTAGTTTAGTGACTATCTCAACCTCACACCATTCTTAGAATAATATAGTTGGAGAGAATCTCTCTCATCTAAATAGTTTAAACAGCCTCCTACAAACTAGGAACAACTCTTTATGTAGATACCAACTCTACCTAATATTGACCAATAACCATTAAAACCACATATGTGATCACACTGAATTCATGTAGGAGTTGCATATTCCAACACTCTCTCTTAACGACTACTTGTCTTATTTTTTGTTAGTTGAGGTCTTCATCAACATCTCCTCCTCTGAAATACATGCCCCTATAATCAGAAAAGTCTATCTCTATTCCATATTGGCACTTTCATACCATACCTCGATCATGTAAACATCACCAAACTGTCAATGTCCATATAAATAAAAAACCATCAACCATAACTCAAGTGTAACTAGACATTGTAACCGTCAGTCCAATAGGATGTCGCTTCATGTACACGGTTCATTCAACCTATTCATGAACTTCCCCTAAATGTCAAAATTCACCTCCCAAAGTCGAAAAGTAATAACATGGTCCACCGCTAGTGTTAAAAAACTCCACCTAAAACATTATAGTAGACATGTTACCCAAGTCATCAAGGACACCTAGAACATGGGTAAGCATGTCTATCTAGGTCTTACAACAATATGTTATTTATATGTTACATACATAAATATAGGTACATACATTACATAATCTACTCATGGAGATGCCAAGCAAAAAATCAAACTTCTCAAGGATCACTAAATAGAATAAAAAATATGACATCATAGATTTTCTTACAACTAAAATGTGTTATTCACATTACAATATAGTCAACAAAGCTCACAACATTTACCTTCTTTTACGTTTTTTGTCCATATTTATCCAAAATTTTCCACTATCAAAGACGAGATCCCCTATTTTCATAAGAAATGTCACCAGTTTCGAAGAGATATCTATTGTCATAATACTTCCATAGTCATCAGCTTCCTTTGAATAAAAGTCAAAAGAACTCTCTAGTGTAACATCTCTATCATAACCTTTTCACTCTTCCTTCGTGTGTAAATAATTTTTCCAGTAACTTATAGTGCAACCGATGCACCCATTCTTTGTTGAGACCTATCCTTTTCCTTCCTTCTCCAATCTCATAACATCACCCATAGTGCACATCCAACTCTGAGTGCTCACGACTCCATATATGGTTGTACAACCAATGAGGAGATTCCAATAGAGTAAGCATCATAATGAATTGTAAAAGCTAAGGTAGACCTAGAAAACCTAGCATATAATGCCAAGTTTTTGGTTCTTGTTGATCAATCGAGATTTTCCCCACAATCAATCTACCAACAAACTCAATTTTACAAATATGATTTTTCTTTTTCACAGGTTTGGTCTCTCTAGATTCCTAGATCTAATTTTATTTCACATTATAAATAAACAGATGGAAAAAACTAAGAAACCCACCTCCAAAACTAATTTCAAGATTAACCTCCAACAAAAAACATACCTATGCTATTCATACTCCTTGATATAAAAATTAAGGCACCATGCCATTTTTGAAATGGTGCTTGCTCATATTTGCTCAAATTTTCATAGGATTGATTCATAGGAATTCCACGAGAAGATCCATAGATCCAAATTTAATTTCCTCTTCAAATGATGACAAGATTATAGAGGTGTTTCATTTTTATCGATGGTAGTGATATGCAATTATTTATTTGTTTGATAGGTGACTCCTTCCCCTTCCAGACAATCACTCTTCTCAAAATGGTGGTTTCTCTCTAGTATAATATTAGAGATATTAAAAACCCACCTAGTGTTTATTTTCCTAAGTTAGATGAGAATATTATCCCCTATATGAGGGCATTTCCTCCTCTTTAGTCATTACTCAGTTGTACATTAGTCAAACTAGTGGACTCATGTCTTGCCTGGAAACGTCGGTATTATCACCAAGTGTTGAATCGTCACCTTGTGATCATCAATAGGAGGGAACACTCACTTTGGAATCATCACTAGGAGGGTGAACTCACCTTGGGATCATCACTAGGAGGGAACACTTGACATGCATGAGGAAAGGACGAAGAACCACATGTGCGTGCATGATATTCTCTCCACTCCACTTGTCTAGACAAGTTAACTCATGAATGCATGGCCGATTAACTAGAAATGGGTGGTAGTCCACTCCTATTTCTGTCAGTGTGTGTCAACATCTCTTTAGATCACTACTATGGAACATTAGTTTATCCATGTAGAGTATATCATGTGTATTTTTCCATTCTCTCAGGTGGAATACATTTGTTTCATTCTTTGTCCAATTGTTCTCTTAACTTTGCAAGTTTGTTGTTCATTATTTATAGATAGATTTTCTATGTAGGTTTCAACCCAATTTTACATGGTATCAGATCCCATAGGTGCTAGGAAGAAGGAACAAAATCAATCATTTCCATGTACAAAAGATTGAAGGAATCATAAAGAACACAATTTCTGTTGTGATCACTTATTACGCTATACAATTACATTGATTGGAGGCTAAATGTCATTCATCTTCTCAAAGGAAGAGGCTTATATCGAATAACCATGAAAAAAGAAATTGAACCCACATATGCAATCACAAAATCCAATTAATTCAACTACATGCATGAGGCCTTCGATATGATTTTCATGTCCATCTCTCTCGAATGATTGTTTAATCTTGTATCTTCCACTACTCCAAATAGGATGAGATGCTTGTCCACATGCTCAAGATTGACATAAAATCATTAGATCCAAGAAATTTTGAGAATATCTAGTACTTCTTCCTGAAGATCAAATCCTTATTGCTTCAAATAAAAGGATGTGGGATCGATATATCAAAGAAATAAAAACAATTGATTATTTATATTCTATCAAATTTGGGTCTGGAATATGTCATCTTTGTCACCACATTTCATATAGTAAGGATTACATTGGGTAAAACTTGGACAATGCCTACATTAGACGTATTCATTGAGTCCTTGGCACATGAGAAAGACAATATCATTAATATGGGAACAATCAAGAGATCCAAAGGGAATTCACTTGTTGTTCCTAAGAGAAGCAAATCCAAACATAAAGGAAAGGAGAAAAAACATCCATATCCAAGAAAGGGAGGAAACTTCAAACCTTCCAATGAATCTTCCAGTTCAAAACTAGGAAAGGGAAAGAAAGGGAAATTAAAGTGCATCTATTGAAATCATGGTTATCATCCTGAATCCACATGCATGAATAAAACCATTGACCTCATGGTGAAAACACTCTAGCAGGACAATCTTGGGGACTACATTCCTGACGACGCCAAGAAGAATCCAATAGAAGATGCACCAAAAAATGGAGGTAATTCACATGATTTGATTGCAATTATGTCTTCTCCAAATGCATGGATCATTGATTCAGGAGCATCACATGACATGGAAGCCAAAAAAAAAATCCTTTCATCTCTAAAAACATGCATGGTTCCTCCCATTCTCATGGTAGATGAATCTCTAGTAGAAGTCTCTAGACAAGGGAGAGTGTAAATCAGAGATGAAAATTTCAAGAATGTCTTGCATGTTCTGAAACTCTTTGTAAATATACTCTATGTGTACAAAATAACACATACATGCACAAGAAAAATGGTCGAATTCATAATGGATTCCATGAAAATATTTGACATGGAAGACAACTTCAAAGTTGTTGTAGGTGAGGTAGATCATAAATCTAGATTGTACACATTATCCAAATTTGTTCCTAAATTAGATTCTTACTAACTCATGCTAATGATGATAGTAATCTTCGTAATGAAATATTTGGCCACTTAAATTTCAGGTACATGTAACAACTTATAAAACAGGGAATGTTTGAAGTTTTTCCTGGCATACAATTTTCTGATGGAGTTTGTCAAGGATGAGCTCTTAGCAGGCATCCGCAAGAGAAATTTCATAAATGGAAGGCATGGAGGGCCTCCTCTCCCATGGAGTTTATTTATAGTGACTTCATGGGGAATTTCCCTCATCCTTCTGTAAGCAATGCTAAATATCTACTAACGTTTTTTGATGATTGGTCATGGGACATGTGGGTGTATTTTTTCAGGGAAAAATATGAATTGTTTGAGCATATCAAGGATTTCAAAGAACATATAGAGAAGAGTCCAGGAACATGATCAAGATTCTCTACATAGACAATGGGGTGGATTATGTAAACAAGAATGCACAACATCTTTGTGATGAAGTAGGTATTTAGTTACAATAGATAGTTCCATACACTTTGTAGCCGAATGAGGTGGCTATGATGAAGAAGTGATCTCTAAAAGAGATGGAAAGTTGCATGTTACATGCAAGATTCCTTTTGATTCAAAATGGATCCAAGAAGGCCTAAAAAACAAAGTTCTCAAAATCAGATGAAACCAGTGCGACTATGTCTGGCTCATCACGTTGATTCTGGCCAGATAATTTTTTTTGCAAATGGATGCCATATGCGAAAGATATCGCGTTCTGACCGATTTCCCAAACAAGTAAAAATTCAAACTGGTCAAAGTCAATAGGTCGTATTGTTGACATCAGTAGTACGACAGGTGATGTCATCATGACGTAATGATGACATCATTGTGCTGACATGGCATCACCAGGAGGTGACACATGTCACTCGATTTTGACATTTTCAGGCTGAGTTGGACTTGTACTGAATTAACACATGGCAATGTACGGATGTGACATGTGGCACTATACAGACATGACACGTGGAATTATACAAATGTGACACGTGGAATTTCATACATGACGTGGCCCAATGAAAAGATGACATGTGGCAATACGAACGAAAGGTGGTTATACAGATGCTTACGTGGCGAGGTGACTGGGTTGGATGGAAGCTGACGTGGTATATTACCAGACAAGTAACTAGGCTATATGGTCGTGACATGGAAAATGATTTTCCATGTTGATTGTGCGATTATTGTATGATGATTGTATTGTACGAATGAATCATGAGGCAACCTGTGGCCCAATTAGAGCACGTCATGTGGCACCCCGAATTTAGCCAATGTTAGTTGGGTCAAAAAAAATTGTTACCTACAATTTTTGAACCCCGGACCTTTGCTCGCACCAATGGACTAACCTCTTGGGCTAACCATATGGGTTTTGTGTGACTTGTTATGCCATATGGCATAATATCCTTTTGAATTTCATATGGCATGGGGTTTGGGCTAAGCCCCGGTTGGTGGGGGCCAGCACAGGGCCATATGGAACCCAACATGACTAGGGGGGCTATGAACCAGGAGCTAAGCCAACAGGAGGGCACGTGGGAGTATAAGGATGAGGTCATATGGCCATCCCAACAACCAAGGGCCGGAAATCAAGGGGCCAACGCGCCAAATTCTAGCCGTCGGTACATGGACCTGCCCCATATGACTAGGAGCCCGAGAATAGGGGTTGCGCCCTGTATTCTTCCAAATTTGGGTTTTTTGACCATATAATAAGATTTTTTGATTATTTTTAGTTGTTTTTAATGGAGTTTAGCTATATTGGGGGATCTGGAACCCGATTTGAGGACAGATCTTGGGAGGAAGTTTAGAGGTTGATACCAACTCCACATTTATATAAACCAGGGGTTCTTAGTAGCATTAGAGAAGTTTAGAACAAGTTAAATGCTAAGGAATTTGAAAGCCAAAGCCATTTTTATGCAAGGAAGCCATTGAGAAGGAGAACTTTGCAGGACAATTTTGGGAGGTACGCTGAGCCTTTTTCAGTGTCATTAGTTGTCTTGGATTCTTGAGGTCGAGAAGAACACAACCACACCAGTTTTTAATCCTTTTGACACTTTTCTAATGTACTTTTGAAGCATTGAAGAGAAATAAGAAAGCCTCACCGACTGAGACAAAGGCCCAGAGACACAGGCAATCTTCCCGAACTCCGTTAACAATTTTGTTGTTATGGTTTGTTGTTCTTTTTTATTACATTATGATATGCATTTCTTATTATGGTTGCTATAATATCTCATTAATTTCTTCTTCTTTCATCAATTCCTAATTGGTAAATGAACTCATGCTTAAAACTTAACCAGGTCTTTAAAATATCATTTTCGGATCAAGTCATATCAGAGCAGGTTGACAGTTTGTTTTTGAGTTTGCATGATTACCATGGAATTTCCCATGTATAATGGTGAAGGCGAGCTTGTAGAAGGGGATCCTCAGATTAGATCGAGAAAGATAAATTCTCAAAGTGAGGAGATGGCATCGAAAGAAGGCATGTCTCAGAACGAGATAGAGTTGCAAAAAAATTTATTCACCATGTATGAGATGGTAAAGGTATTATATGAGGATTACTTGGAATGGAAGAGGCATTTCCAAGGGGAATCTTCTAAAGAAGACAAAAGTGAAGAAGGATAGGATCCTCCTAAACCTCCTCCTTCACCTCCTTATCCTCCATGAGCCTCTTCTTCTTCAAGTAAAAGTTCCAAATCTACCACAATAAAACATTCCCATAAACATAAACATGATATGCCTTTACTTAGGCTTTATGTGAAATTTGAATTTCCCATGTTTGATGGTGAAGTCAATGTTGAGAGGCTTGATAACTGGGTCAGAAATATGGAAGTTTATTGCAATGTGCAACAATCAAGGATGAGGCAACCCCAATCAAGTTGTCATTGCTTCGTCTTGCAGGAACAACACTCATCTAGTGGCAGAAAAAGATGCAAAATGGCAGGCAACAAGTTGGTAATATATTTCCATCATAGCAATATTTTGTTTTTTCACTTAGAAAGCAATTTTATCATTTGGGTTATAAATAAAAGGCTTTAATTGAATGGCAAGTTCTTAAACTAAGAAAGGGACAAACAATGCAAGAATACACAAATGAATTTTGTAAGATGGCATTAATGTTAAACATTCCATTACATACCCAAGAAACTATTATGGCGTATATAGGAGGTTTACTTGCACATATTCGTAACACTATATTTATGTTTGGACCTACTAATATTGATGAGGTTTATGTTCAAGCAACATACATTGAAGCAGGGAAAACAAGAGTTGGTGTATCAGGGGAATCATCTTCAAGGAAATAGGACAAAAGGAAGGGGAATGGAAAGAAAGAAAACTCAATGAAAAGAAAGGAAGATAAGCTCTCTTGCAAGAATTGCAAGAAAGAAGGGCATGATGATGACCATTGTTGGCAATTAAACCTAGAGAAGAGACCGAAGTGGTTCAAAGAGAGGGAAGGGAGGAAAAGAGTTGCAACAACAACATGACCAATAGACTTGGGCTATGATTCAGGTGATGAGACTAAGATCACAACAATTGGTTTGATAGGTAAAATTGGTGATGGATATGATTCTAGATGCAAGTTGTTTCACATAAGGGTGATAATGAAACATACCAAGATCGATACAATGATAGATAGTGGATCTCAATCTAACTTGATTTCAGAGGAAGTGGTTAAACAAGTGGGATTAAACACTAAGATGCATCATAAACCTTACTCACTTAAAATGATAAGAAACAATCATAAATTGCACATAACAAACCAATGCAATTTAAAGTTTGCAATTTCATCAAAGTTTGTGGATGAGGTAATGTGTGATGTGGTTCCACTCAATGAATGCAGAATGGTCTTAGGAGTTCCTTATTTGTATGATCGCAAAGAAATATTCTACAGGGAACATAATCAATATCAGTTAACTAAAGAAGGAAATGAATATGTTGTACATGCTCATCACTTAAAATCAAATTAATCTCTTCAAACAATGGAACAATTAAGGAAGGCTTCTTATGCAAGCAACACACCTATAATTGTGCCAAGTAAAGCAATTGATCTTAAACATGAACATGAGATGGTTGTAGAATGGAATTTCAATCATAATTTGTTTCAAGATAAGATAATGTCGTGCAAGTACTTCAAACATATTAACTCATTTGCAGTCATATTTCTGATGTTATCATTGCTAATGTTTTCAACATGGATGGTAGTGGCTTCAGTAAGATGTGAAAGAGTACAACTGGTTAACAATATGATGTCAGTCATCATGGTTGTTTTGCAATTGATTATGATAATACAGGTGCACAAGACAAAGTTTAAAGATAAAGAACAGGTGAGGTGGCTTATCCCTCACTTGATGACTGGTTAATACCCTTTTGGAGGACCAAAAGGTCTTAGTGGGGAGGCATGATCCAAAATGGATCTAGGAAGGCCTAAAAATCAAAATTCTCGAAATAGGATGAAGCCAAGGACATTTTGTCCAGGTTGTTGCATCGATTATGGCCGTATAATGCTTTTCACAAATGGACGTCGTATGTGAAAGATATTGTGTTCTGATCAATTTCCCAAACATATAAAAAGTCAAATTGGTCAAAGTCAATAGGTCGTACTACTAACATCAACAATATGACAGGTCACGTCATCATGACATCATGATGATGTCATCATGCTGACTTGGAATCACCATGAGGTGACACATGTCACTCGATTTTGGTGTTTTCGGGTTGAGTTGGACCAATATGGAATTGACACGTGAAATCCATACATGACGTGGCCCAATGATACGCTGACATGTGGCAGTATAGATGACATGTAGTTGTACAGATGCTGATGTGGTAGGTCGAATGGGTTGTACGGGTGCTGATGTGGCAGGTTGACTGGGTTGTATGGAAGATGACATGGCAACTGACTAGACAGGTGACTGGTCTGTATGGCGGTGATGTGGCAACTGACTATGCATGATGACTATATGATGACTATATTGTATGGAAGAATCACAGGGTGACATGTGGGATTCCATATTTAGCCAATGTTGGTTGGGTCAAAAAACTTTGTTACCCACAAGTTTCAAACCCTCGACCTCCACTCACGCCAATGGACTAACCTCCTGGGCTAACCGTATGGGTTGTGTGTGACTTGTTATGCCATATGGCATAATATCCATTTGAATTTCATATGGCGTGGGGTTTGGGATAAGCCCCGGTTGGTGGGAACCAGCGCAAGTCCATATGGCATCCCACACGACCAGGGTGGCTACGAACTAGGAGCTAAGCCAACAAGAGGGCATGTGGGAGTATAAGGATCAGGCCATATGGTCATCCCAACGACCAAGGGCCAGGAATCAAGGGGCCGCTGTGCCAACTTATAAGTTGTGGGCACATGGACCTAGCCCATATGACCAGGAGCCCGATAATAGGGGGATATGCCTTGTATCTTTCCAAATTTGGGTTTTTTGACCATATAATAAGATGTTTTGGTTATTTTTAGTTGTTTTTAATGTATTCTAGCCATTATTGGGGGATCTGGAGCCCGATTTGAGGCCAGATCTTGGGAGGAAGTTGGGAGGTTGATACCAACTCCACATACATATAGACCAAGGGCTCTTAGCATCATTAGAGAGGTTTAGAAAAGGAGAACTGTTGAAGAATTTGAAATCCAAATCCATTTTTATGCAAGGAATCCATTGAAGAGGGGAACTTTGCGGGCCAATTTCGAGAGCTACGCTAAACCTTTTTCAGTGATGTCAGTTGTGTTGGATTCTTGAGGTCGAGAGTAAAAAAAGTAGACTAGTTTTTAATCCTTTTGACACTTTATGATGTACTTTTGAGGAATTGAAGATAAATAAGAAAGCCTCACCCACTGAGATAAAGACCCAAAGACGTAGGCAATCTTGTCGAACTCCGTTAACAATTTGGTTGTTATGGTTTGTTGTTTTTTGTGATTACATTATGATATTCATTTATTATTATGGATGCTATAATATCTCATTAATTTCTTCTTCTTTCATCAATTCCTAATTGGTAAATGAACTCATGCTTAGAACTTAACCAAGTATTTAAAAGATCATTTTTGGATCACCTTTACTCCAAACTTTGGGCTCAAGACATCAACGATGCCACGTAAATACATAAATGGTCTCCTCACAAATATATGAAGGGCATGAATCCTTTTGAATCCTAGAGTAGTGGGAAACCAGAAGCGAAACACTTCCACATGTTTGGATCATGCACATGGGCCCGCGTACCTTTAGAAAAGAGGAAGGATTTGGAGCCTCAACGAAAGGAATGCTCTTTCAGGGTTATATTAAGGGTGTAAAGCAATACAAAATGATAGAACCTTCAACGGGGAAGTTAATCATTGAAAGGAGTGTTTGATTTGAAGTATTCCCCATATGTGCATCTCTGAAGCAACATGTAGAAGCTTGTGTACTTTTCCTTGTACTAGATATCTAAGATGATGCATCTTTCAAATCGGATCATGTTTTGGATCTGATTTTCAAATTATATTCGAACGATCATGCATGTGAAGATCCATATCTAAGACCCAAATGTGCTCATTCCACCCTACAAGCAACAAGTGATCTTGTGAGGGATCTAGTAGATCTGAGGAGGAGGAGATCCCAATTTGAGGAGGCTCCACATGCACTCGCAACCATGGAACCAACAATTCCCATGCATTGCTACATGGTTTAATCCTCATACCCTCATACCTATGTAGACGTTGAAGGTAATCCCTAATGGGAAGAAACTATGAAGGAGTACACCTTCTTCCTTGAGAACCAAACTTGGGACTTGGTTCCACTTCTTCCAGATAAGAAGCTTGTCATATGAAAATGGGTTTAAATCATTAAGAAAGTAGAAAATGTTCTTGTGAGCAATTACAAAGAAAGATTGATGGTAAAGGGATTTCAACAAGTCCACGAGATTGATTATGATGAGACATTTTCTCCATTGGAAAAAATGGACTCCATCTGGTTAACTCTCTCCATTGAAACAACAAGGAGGTGTGAGTTCCATTAAATGGACACGAAGAATCCCTTTCTTCACATAGATATCGAAGACAAGATCTAGATGGAGCAACCAAAGGGATACATATAGGACTCCTCTCTAGCTTTCTGACTCAAAAAGTCACTCTACGACCTCAAGAAGGGGCCCATAGCGTGGTAAGATAAGATGGATTCTTACTTACTTTCTAAAAAAAAATGTTGTAAATAAGATCCCAATGTTTATATGCTCAAAACTTCTAACTCTCTGTTGAGTTTAGTGCTATATGCAGATGATCTATTAATCACATGTAGATCAAATGTTTTATTTATGTAGTCAAGAATGCTTTGCATGACATGTTTTCAGTGGTAGACATGTGTCCATTACACTTCTCCCTTGGTCTTGAAATCATCCATCAGGAAAGGTATGTCAGAGATCTCCTAGATCATTTGAACATGAGCGATTGTAAAATAGTAGCCACACTGTTGTTATTAGGGGTCAAGCTCAAGGATGGTGGGGATACACCATTGATGGAATGCACCTAGTACAAACAGCTAGTAGGGAGCTTGGTATACCTCACTCACTCCCGTCTAGATATCGCATATGTAGTGGGAGAAATTTCCAAGTACATGCAGGACTTGCATGAGCTACACTTGAAAGCTAACAAGTCCATCATCCAATATGTAAAGGGTACTACCAATCATGGGATTTATTATGGAATAAGTTGTACATTATACCTCATTAGCTATACATATTGAGATTGGGTTGGCGATATCGTATATCACAAGTCCACTTCAGGGTATGTGCTTAGTTTGGGATTCGATTCCATTTGTTGATCAAGTAAAAGGAATTAGTGGTTTGTTTATCATCAACATATTGTGAGTACAAATGAGAAATCAACATTACCATTAGCCACATTGGATACATAACTTCCTCACTGAGCTTGGTATCTGGTTCCATCATCTGAATGTCTTCTGGTGTGACAATCAGAGCACACTGATGTTTTGCAAAGAGCCAGTGCAACGAAAGAGAAAAAAACACATTGAGATCCACATGCATTATATCAAAGAGTTGATTCATGAAGAGAGATCATCAACTTGTAGTACTGTCCTTCCTATGAATAGAATATCAACATCTTCATGAAGACTTTCACGGAGAATAAATTCCACTTTCTACGTTACCTTTTGGAGTGAAGGGGATGGTTTCCTAACAACCCTATTTCTTTTTCAACCCTATTGGAGATATTACATACCCACCTAGCATTTATTTTCCTAAGTTTATTTTGAGGACACCCATGGTCAGATATTTTCTCCCCTAAATGAGGGTGCGACCTCCTCTTTAGTCATTACTTAGTTGTACCTCAGCTAGATTAGTGGAGTAAGTCTTGCATGACAACCTTGATATTATCACCAAGCAATGGATACTCACCTTGGCATCATCACCATGATGGTGCATTCTCCTTGGGATCATCACCATGAGGGCACACTTGACATGCATGAGGCTAGAAGGGCACACCACATGTGCATGCAGGAGATTCTCTCCAATCCACTTGTCTAGACTAGTTAACTGAAGATTGAATGGAAAATGAATTAGGACTACATGGAAGTTTACTCCTATCATCCACATCTCTCTATA
The DNA here is from genome assembly GCA_009831015.1 of Picea engelmannii. Lineage (NCBI taxonomy): Eukaryota > Viridiplantae > Streptophyta > Pinopsida > Pinales > Pinaceae > Picea > Picea engelmannii. The sequence goes on from ML777773.1 coordinate 1,057,743, forward strand.
TCACTACCATGGAGCATTAGTTCAACCATGTAGAGTATATCATGTTTATTTTTCATTCTTTCTTCAATTCTTCTCTTAACTTTGCAAGTTTGTTGTTCATTGTTTCTAGCTAGATTCTTTGTGCAGGTTTCAACCCAATTTCACATACAATCATCGTGCTTATGCAGCTCCTTTCACAACAACAAGTGTGCTTCTGAATCTCCTTTCACAACAACAATTGGTGCTCATGGACAAACACACTACCACGAACACATAGCAACAATCTATTCTCAAAACAATCTACTGCAAATACATAGCAACAATCCATTCTCAAACACAACAACTTCAAGACCAATACAAACAAATATTTCAATCTAGGAAGTATCTAGTTGAAGAAAATCTCTCACATCCAACCAGTTTCAACAATCTCCTACAAACTAGAAATGCACTCTCTAAGTAGAAGCCAACTCTATATATAACTCTCTAAGTACATAGCACTCTCTAAGTTCTAAGTACATATGTGATCACACCTAAATAGAAGTTACATATTCCAACAGCACATGAATATCTACAATATGCAATGAAATTAAACCAACATATTGATTACGTTTATTATCGATTACAATTCTAGCCAGACCCGTCCACGGTCTTCCTGCCCTAGTTGTGTTGCACCGCTTAGATCCCATTTTCTCCGGATTCCGACAGTAATAAACTCAACTACTGTGCGGGTGCGCTTGATTTCTGTCAATAAACCACTTCATCAATGCAGTATACATGCGTGTTATCGTAAAGTTCTTCCATTCCTTGATTGTCGGGGAAGGTTAAGTTGTTAACGCTCTGCATATTACTTTGATCAAAACACATGATATCTTCAAGCTCATTCATCTCCACGGCTGCTCCCATGTGCAACTCTTCCAATCCAAAATCTGTTGGACAGTCGGATGGAGAGAAGAGCAGATTCCAGCGGGGAAAGGCTAGGTCGTTGAAATCCAATAAACTCTCAGTTAGTATAGCGGCATCCTCTGGAAAATGATCGGAATGCCGGGATTCTTCGTCCTTTAAACTCGACATGGTACAAGTAGAGTCTCTACCTTCTGCTTCCTCAAAATTAATATCTGCCATTGCTAAGGCAATGCGCTGCGATTCATCGTATGTGATGGAATCGTCTGCAAGTACGTTGCAGCATGACTTGGAGGAATTCGTAGTTTCTTTAACATTACACGATTTGAAGGCTTCATTTGAACTACGATTACTGCAGGCATGACCGTTGCAGCTGTGTGGTCTCACGATTTCGGAGCCTGTCACGGCCGTTGTTATTTTGACTGCGATTGTCTTGAACACATGATTTGGCAGTGAAGAAGAAGATTTCGACGTCATTTTCAGATATTTCGTACTTGAATTGGCTTGAGATTGCTTCATTGACGGCAGCTTTTTGCTAAGATGAGTGTTCCAGTAGTTCTTGATTTCGTTGTCTGTTCTTCCAGGCAGTCGTCCTGCTATCAGGGACCACCTGCATGCATCCGTGAATATAACTTACATCAACTTCTTACTATACAAATAATAATTCGAAATTTGGAGGCCCTGACATGGGAATCGATAAATTCTGGTGAGAGAACAAATGTTCAGACATTCTCGACATACCGATTGCCAAGAAGGCGATGCAGCCGAATAATGAGATCCTCCTCATCCGGGGAAATGCTTCCGCGTTTAATGTCGGGACGCAGATAATTCATCCAACGTAATCTACAGCTCTTTCCACACCGCTTAAGACCTGAAACACAAATTCTTTCCGCTTGTTAGCCTCTCAATACATATTTATGTCTTCATTAATAATGCTATAATAGATTTGTTAAGATTCACCTGCATTTTTGGGAAGATTTCTCCAATCACCATCGCCATGAGTTTGAATGTATCCGGAGAGAATCATATCCTCCTCTCTGGTCCAGGACCCGCGGTTAAGCCCTTCTTTTGAGCAGCAAGGAGATCTACCCATCTTGGATATTCTACGTCTGTAGCTCCACAGCTGATGATCTCCTCTGCAGAAAACAGATAGTCACAGCAGCGGCCTCGTCGCTTCTCTTTGGCAGGGGGGGTTGACTCTATATAGAAATAATTACATTCTCCCATCAAAAGATAGTTGCCACAGTAAATCTGCGGCTAGGGTTGGTGATGTGACCGCATGAATAATCTATTTATGATTTTGACTGGTGCGGTTATCACTGTATTCCTAATCCTCCTGTTTTCTAGACGGACTGGGACGGTTATCAGTGTATTCCTAATCCTCCTGTTTTCTAGACGGACTGGGACGGTTATCACTGTATTCCTAATTCTCCTGTTTTCTATGGGTGGACAGGAAAACAATGCCAGGATGACGAGGAAACTGCATGGATATTCTATTTGTGATCTAGACTGACATGGTTATCACTGTATTCCTAATCTTCCTGTTTTCTAGACGATGGACAGAAAATCAATGCAGAGATGACAAGGAAACCACAATGGGGTAGTGTGGAGGAATGGACTTTGAAACAAATTTCACGGAGTGCACTGTTTTATTTCAATCATTACATTAAAAAAATAGATTTGGTGGAGAGGAAAAAGGATTTTATTGGCTGGTTTCATGTCCATTTAAATCATTACAATAATAAATAGATTTGGTGGAGAGGAAGGAGGATTTTATTGGATGATTTCCTGTCCGTCCGGACTACTTAGTTACCACTACCAAATCCTCGATTAGTGGTGTAGATTTATGAAAAAATGTTTATGTCACGCGATGCTTGATCGATTGGCTTCTTGGGTCTATTCATCTATACGTATAAAAAGTGATTGTATAGAGCGAAAATTATCCACTCCTCAATTCTTCCCGAAACCCCAAAACATATGATTTTTTACTAGGGCTGGATAAATTTGAAGTAAGTTAATTCGGAGTAATTTTTATTTTTTTTTCGAGTTCGGTTTTTCAGGTAAAAATAATGAGCTTGAATTCTGCTAAATTTTGAGGGATAATCTGAGTTTCTCATGGATCAAAGCTTCATGCATTTCAAAACCTTACTCTTGGTTTTTTATCCCATTTTAAACTAACCTAGATGCTCAGAAAATTGATCAGAGCTCTGCATTGGCCAGAAATTTAAAAGAAGGCTACCTAAAAACCTGCAGCTCGATACCATTACTTCTTAATATACTTGAAGGACTGTACAATGTGATCTTTCAGAAGAGATAAGATGTGATTATTTTGTAGATTTGATTTCAAAATTTTCATTACATAAGCAATAATGTATACTAAATCTATTTATATATTCAGAAATACAATTTAAACAATATAAAATAACTATTTTATCTAGATTTACATAATCAAATTGTTGAAAAAAAACAAAAAAATAAAAAGTTTAACCAACTCAATAATGAGAATTTTTTTTAGAAAAACCTTCATCAAACAAACACAAACGAAGACACTATGGGTAACGACTATTCAATCCCATATTTTCTCTCGTTGCAATAAAACAGTTTTGCAAGATATTTCTGAATTTATGCATATAATTACACATTTCAAAATTTATGAAGTTTATCCCTCAGTGAAATTTAACACTTTTTATTGTAATAACACGCTTCAGAGTTACTCGATTTAACAATTTTAAAAATTGTTACATCGCTACATTTTAAGATTCACCAAATTAAGTATAGAACTGAAATGTATTTTCTAAAAGTATCATAATGTTCATACCGATCTTTGATTGCGCGGTGGTTGTCAAAGATCGTCGGGAACTTCGAAGTCCCAACCAATTGCTCTGTCGTTCTCCAAATGTTAGGTGGATAATAGAGAGAAAATGATATGAGCTGTTCTTTTTTCAAGTATTAGGTGATCGATACTAGATAGAGAGTAACTTTAATAGCTTATACACGGGGAGAGCGCATTCAATGTGATGGGAGCTGGAAAAAGACATGTCCAGACGACTTTAATGGTAACTGAAACATTGTGCAAATATCATTAATACCTGAGACAGTAGATGATAGCGAGATTACTCCATAGGGACCCGGAGGTGCCATTCCACAACCAATACTGTCTCGGTGGAATAGCGAGATTACTCCATAGGGACCCGGAGGTGCCATTCCACAACCAATACTGTCTCGGTGGAAGAGCAGAAGTGTTAGGAGAACTACCACAACCTAATTCTAGTCAAGCCGTTTGAAATTTATGGGTATCTTTAGAAGAAAATGACGTAGACGTGTTGCCCTAACGATGTGCCAGTTATGAACATGAGCCAACTCTTGCAATTCACATTTATA
>ML777773.1:1087480-1099923 GCA_009831015.1 Picea engelmannii
GTATGATTGTTCATTTGTTCATTGCTTATTTACTCTGCAGTTATTGGATAATAATGCTTCATTGATATAGCACTTGGATTATATGGTTAAAAGGGATTAAATTGCTCTATTACTGATTCACCCCCCCTCTTAGTAATCCAACATTTACATTTGTCTCTTATAAATAAATCATGTATGTTTTCTGCATATATTTGGTTGATATACAAATTTATGTTCTCACAGTGTCTCTTCACCTTGATCCTCAAACAATAGTGTGAATCATCTAAGTCCTCCATGTAAAACTCAAAAGACATTTGGGACAATATTCTTGACTATCTTCTTACAATCACTAGTTAATAATATCATTAACTTGTAAAAACAAAATAAAGAAGTTTCTTCCTTCTTTTTTAATGTAACACATGAATAGACTCATTCACTTCATACAAACCCTTGTTCCAAAACGTATTTATCCAACCATTAGTACCATTGTCTTGGTCATTGCTCCGAGCCATACAATGATCTCTTTAATGAGAACACCATTTCATCTCTCTCTTCTACAACAAATATTTAGATAGTTACTTTATGAGTATTCTTCTTTAAGTTCACATTGAAGAATTGATGTCTTTACATCCATTTTGTACAATTCCAAATCATATGCAGTTATTACCACCAACAATAACCTAATAAAGGCCATCCTGGAAATTCAACAAAAGTCTCCTCATAATCAACACCCTCTACTTGAGAGTATCCCTTTACTACAAAACAAGCCTTATACTACTCCATATAGCCATATGGGTTATACTTCTTCTTGAACATCCATTTTATTCAACTTCATTTCCTTCATTCATTAAATCCTACAAATGCCAAGTCTATTTCTATTCCAAGGCCTTCATTTATTTCCCCATCCATTACTTTCATTGAGGGCCTCTTAACCATTAAGAGCCTCTTTTACATTTCTTGTCTCATCATCCACGAGAGATAAAGAAAAATAAATAAAATAATTTGGCTCATAACCATACCTATCAAGTGTTTTTCACTCACAAAGTATCCTCAAATTTTTGTGTTGATCACACTAATCATGTTTAGGATGCATGTTTTCATTCAATTCTAATGACATATTTTCTTCAAGTTTATTTTCACCCCCTTCCACTAGATTTATTTCATTTGACGTCTATGACAACTGCTCAACTTATCTCTAGATTGGAAATCTGAAATTGTTATATGTAGTATGTCTTGTACCAATACAAATTCTTCATGTTGATGTTCATAAGATTCCTCCTCTTTGCACTACTAGATTTACGGTCATTTTTAAACATTAATTCGATATTTAAAATGTAAAATAAACATGGAGGTAGTGTTGTTGCATTATTGGAATTATACTTGTCAAATAAGAGATGTCGAACTAATGGTATAAAAAACAATGATTTTTCATAAGACATCAATTTATCGAGATTTTGTCAACATATAGTTGTCGTTAATTGGTATCGACATAACAGTGAAACATATGCTTTCTTAACAATATAAAATACAACTATGTGAGTTAAGCCATCTTACTATAACATCTATGTACCAAACTATGTCACTTTCATGTCCAATAACCGACCTAACCCTAGTTCAAAAAAAACTTGTTGTTGATTTTTAATTGATATTATACATGTTGAATAATCCAATGTGTAGATACCAAAATACTTTGACACAACACATAGATAATAGATGTTAAAACAACTCTAATTAACATTGTTGTTACAATAGAAACACTTAATTCACATTATATATGTCAAATAATTCACACAAGGTTACACATTAGTTTTACATGATATAGCAAATGTTAATTTAAAAAGAAAAACCTAAATGTTAGCTTGTAGTTCCTCCTCAAGGATCATTGGATCCATTAACAAATAATAATTACTTTGTTCTAATAAATCTCACCCTTTTATTTACCAAAATAAATACATAAGAAGATACATATCTATATGTTCTTTTTGCTAATTTTATTTCACCGTATTTCTTTAGGTTACCTCTAGATAGATCGATTAGGAACTTTTTTTAGAATGCAATATGTTCCTACTATTTTGTCAGTTCAAAAGAGCTAGTATAATTTGATACAAATTGGCATGCTTCTAACACATGTTACAAACATCCTATTTTTTTTCTTGAGCTTCTTTTAGAAAATAACAACCATTGTTCTCCTTCATGTATGATCTATGCAGTGTAAATGAGAGTAAATGAGATAAAGTAATTTGTGCCAATATGTAAGGTGACTCGCATAGTGACATGTATAATATTAGAGAGTTTTTTTTCTCTACCCTTGGAAAAATGTTGTTGATGATGTTTCAAAAATATGTAATCTTCACACTAGTTCCTTGTGAAAACCATTCTAGAAAAATCTCTAATTAAGGGTTTTCAGGTTTGAAAGCAAGCACAAAAATTCTATTGTTTTATATTGCATTCATATACTAGAAGGAAAACTTTAGAAAAAATTGAAAATCACCTCTAGATATGTCATATATCACAAGAAGAGATTCTTAAATATTTAGGTCATTGACCACTAGCTAGATCTATGCAATGTGGATGCAATAAAACAATTTGTACCAATATCTGAGGTCACTTGCATAGTGACATGTACAAGATCCATTAGTTGTTTTTCTCTAGTCTTGGGGAAAGGTTGTAGATGATGTTTCCAAAACATGTAATCTTCACACTAGCTATTCATGTATGAACTATGGAGTATGATCCTATAGAGTAATTTGTGTCAATAGGTGAGGTCACTTGCATAGTGACATGTACAAGATACATTATTTATTTTTCGCTACTCTTCGGAAAATGTTGTTAATGATGTTTCCAAAATATGTAATCATCATGCTAACTCTTTGTGAAAACCATTGTGGTGAAATCAATTATTAAGGGTTCTGAAGTTTGGAAGAAAGCACTCAAATTTTATTGTTTTATAGTGCATTCATACCCTAGAAGGAAGTCTTGAGAAAAATTCAAAAATCAATTATTAAGGGTTCTGAAGTTTGGAAGAAAGCACTCAAATTTTATTGTTTTATAGTGCATTCATACCCTAGAAGGAAGTCTTGAAAAAAATTCAAAAATCACCTCTATAAGCATAATATATCACAACAAGATATTCTTAAATATGAAAGTAGTTGACCACTAGCTATATCTATGCAATTTGAATGAAATAAAGTAATTTGTGCCAATATTTGAGGTCACTTGCATAATGACATGTACAATATACATTAGTTATTTTTCTCTACTCTTGGGAAATGGTTCTTGATGATGTTTAAAAAAGATGTAATCTTCATATTAGCTCGTCAGGTATGATATGTGCGACGTGAATGCAATAAATTAATTTGTGTCAATTTGTGAGGTCACTTGCATAGTGGCATGTACAAGATTTGTTAGTTATTTTTCTCTACTCTTGGGAAAAGGCTGTACTCTTGGGAAAAGGTTGTAGATGATGTTTCCGAAAGATGTAATATCTTCACACTAGCTCTTTATAAAAATCATTGTGGTGAAATCTCTTATTAAGGGTTTCCAATTTTGGAAGAAAGCACTAAAATTTTATTGATTGATAGTGCATTCATACCCTAGAAGGAAGGCTTAAGAAAAAAATTAAAATGACCTATTTATGTGTAATATATCACAAGACAATATTTATAAATATCTAGGTAATTGACCAATAGCTATATCTATAAATGCGACTCAATGTATACCCCAACATGAATCTACCAGTAAATTTGTATCGCTCCTGGTGATAGTTAGCTAGACATTGGATTTTCTTCTTAATTTCGGTCCTTTATATTATGATAAGATATATTTCCTTAACCTATAGTTATCATATAAGGAGTTCTCAAATGGTCATGGTTGACACTTTTAAAAGGAAAACATGCTTGTGTAGATTTCTTTATTTCCCTCTTTTCCTTTGACTTTATTTGGTTGATGTGTTATTATTTGAGGTCATTCTAATTACAAGAAAGACCTTAGTTGAAGGATACACTTTTGGATGTTGTTATCTAGGATTTTAATTTCATTTTGTTTAATCATTGCTTGATGTGTGTGTGTATTTCATGGATTATGTTTTTATATCCTTGTAATGGTATGAGATGATTGGATCCTACTTCTGATGTGATGATTTACTGTGGCCTATGAACATGTTGAGTTGTCTCTAGATATTGATTTATGTGTCTAAATGCTAAAGGTGATATGAAATTTTAGTGATAAGTGATCCATGAAATATTAAAAATGAATACATGTTTATATGATGGAATTTATTATATTATCTTACGATGTTCATGGTTTGCCAAGTGTGATAGGAAAAACCACATATGCATATGGACTCTTGATTGAGTTTACATATGTGGACATGGGATGAGGTTGGGATAATGATGATTTTCATGTGTATATTGTTTCTTATTTTTTATTCATGATTATTGCGCAACAATATTTGATGTTTTTGTCTCTATATGTGTGTAGACATAACACACCAGTAGTGAATCCAAGTGGTGGAAAGCGATGCGCCAGCGTGCCAACAGGGAAAATAGTCACGAGTCAGCTAGAAAAAGCAACAGAAAGAATTAGAAACTTCGAGTACATGCCAAAAATAAACAAAATCAAGAAAGAACAACAGCATAATCAAGAAGAAAACAAAGCTCTACATAAAAGATATAAAGCATGGAGCTATGTAATGGGTTGGGGTTGGCTTTGGTTTTGGTTGTTGTTCTTGTTGTGGGGTTAGGGTTTTTATTTTTATTGAACATTATTGAGTCAATCTCTTGTTCATTCATTGAGTCATGCTACCATTTTACTGTGATAAGCCATTGTAAATGAGAGTTGGGATGAACTGCAACTGCACAGAAGTTGAGAGTCTACATTGAATCTTTCATTACTGACTCAATTGTATAAGTCTTTATGCAAAGGGAATAAATCCATGTTTGATAAGTTTGTGATAAGATAATATATGTTGGATTACCTGGGTACCCAAAATTTGGCATTAGGTGGATGAATGTATGGTTTCTTTCCTATGCAATCTATCATATTCTGCATAATTTCTAGTTGTGTTATTGTTTAAACAAGCTTCATTGATGTATGTACTTACCTTAATGTTGTGCAACACAGATTGTTCAATTCTTTACTGGTCTACGACTTCTAATATTATGATATCTTTACATTTAAGTATGGGAATATATCATATTGCACTAGACTTGATGGTGTGTCCTCCTTAACTTGTTTTATCACACAAGTCTCGACATTGCTTCGAGTGAGACATCCTTCCCTTGAGGAAGGTTGAATAGGCCAACATGACTAGACTACAATAGTACCTTTGTTGGTAACCTCCGAGAACCTCAGTCTCCAATTTTTCACCAACAAATGGTTCTATTGGAGAGACCTAACTTTTAAGGGAGTCATGATAGGATGAAACATCACATCTTTAAGTTTGACATAAAAAAATGGTGGAAAAGAAGGTGTGACGAGTTCATATTTCAAGAAGTTGAGCTACAACAGAAAGGTATGAGGGTTGTGAAAGACATTGTTTTCTATTATGAACCTACAAGCGATCAATACAAAATATTTTGGATCTAATTCTCATAAGAGGTATACCAGTGGCTTGATCAGTTGCAAGAAGAGCCAGAATTTAAAGATCGCATTAAGAAAATATTTAATTGGAATATAGAGTGGTTAGCATCTCTACATCGATTGGATCACTAGATTTGTCGAGCAGTGGAATTCTGGGTCCAAACTACCCTATAAGGATACATCATTGAATTTTCCACAGAGAAAGACGAGTCATTCTCAAATTCAGAAGCAATATTCTATGAGGAAGCCCGATGAAGACTATTATGAGAGATCCCACGGTGGATGAATATCTTTCTAGTGGAAGAGGGAATGTTTTTGGTTCCTTTGGTTGAAATGGTAGCGTAAAATCCTTGCACATGAGGGGTGGGTGATCCAGGCGAGGGTTCATGATTTAGGATACAAAATTTCTTGAGGTATGGGGGGTTGTTGTGAGAAGAGTGCTAGAGATAAGAGGGCTCAAAAAAAGGTTGTGGTAATTGAAAAGAGGTGGTGAGAACATATGTGAAAGTTGATGAAGAGGCATGATCATTCGTAGAAGAAGATCAACCTCGAGAAGAGTCTTAAAAGAGAGTTAGATAAGTTGAAAGAGTTGCATATACATGGAAGGATATCCAACCAATGGGTGAAGGAGAGGTTTGGATAGAAAGGTTAGATTTTTAAGAGAGTCATTGAGGTGAAGAAAATTCAGAAGAAAGAATCAAGATAGGATTCACCACCAAGGAACAAGACTCAGTTGTAACATTTGAAGAAGTTGTGGGACATCCAACTCCTACAATGCTCAAAGATGTGAAGTACACTACAAGACCTGATACGATATGGCCTCCTAATGTGACTCTCGGGGTTAAATAATCCCATCCCAATGACACAGGAACCAACCTTGGATTTCCCAGTCCCTCAGCGCAATCTTCAAATCTGGTAAATTCTACAATAAACTCTCCCATAATTTTTGTTGTTTCTTCTCATTCGAGTCCAACTACTTCAAGTGGTAGTAGTAGTAGTAGTCTAGCAAGTTCTTTAGTGTTATCACACCCAATAAATTTAGTATTTTTCTTGATAGGGTACCCCATTCCTCCCATGGAACATCAGCACATCGAATCCCTCACTTGATACCTAGAATTATGGGGTAAAGGGGATGAGGATGTTGAACAACATTGGTTCCTTTATGATGCCATTTAGCGGTCTCGTGGAAATTTGGATGCCAATAAATTAGTCAATTTTCAGACCACCTTAAGAGGTCATTCCTTGAAATGGTATATGAAATCCATTAAACGAGGAAATCCTCAAGGACATGCCTTCAACCTTGCTCAAGTCAAACAACATGTCATAGTTGAATTTCGTTTACCCTAATCATAATAGCAGGCCCTCTTTGAGTTGTGGGAGATCAAACAAAAAGATGGGGAATATGCCTAGGAGTATAACCAAATATTCAAATATGTGATAGGGAAATTGGCCAACCCCATTTATAAAGACCACCAACAGGATTGGTTCATTCGGGAACTTTTAACATTAACTTGTATTCCATTAACAGATCAACGGATAAATACTTTGGGGGAATACCTAGAGAAAGCCATGAAAATTGAGGTAGTGGAGGGATATCCTGGAAGCTTGCGGGTGATAAGACCACCCGATGACTATAATATTACACAATTGCAAGGCCGTATTTCTGCCTTAACTGATAAGATTCAAGAATTGACCATTCCTATAGAAACCCATCCTCACATCTGGTGTACTAGTTTATATATTGAGGGGCATACAATGACAAAGTGTCCCAGACTGAGGGGTACATGACCCCCTCCACAACCAATATTGCATCCACCAATAGGACCATATGGAGGGGTTGCAACTACAATGCCTTTCCATGGCCCTGTGTAGTACCATGCCTTCCCAAACCATCATGGTAATGAAGATAATGAATATTATGAAATTTTCAAAATTCATAGGAATTCCCCAAGGAACTGCCCAATACTACAGAAATACACCACAGTCTCAAACACAGTTTACTATGAATTTTATGGGTCACCTACTCACACCAACAAGCAATATCGTGCCTTGGATTCTCTTGCAGATAGACTAGACTGATCTGTATTCAGGTTTTATGAAGCTCCTAAAGGCTTGGGAGGAGTATGTAGAGGCAGTAGAGGTTTCAAAGGTGGACGAACTAGCAGAAGAGGGCCAAATCCATGTTATAATTTTTATGATCAGGGACATCTCGCTAAATATTTTCCTCTTCTGATATGTCCTTTGTGTTCCAATTGTAGAAATAACACTCATGCCGTGACTAAGGATTTCCCTCATTTGATTGCGAAGGGGGAATATCATGCAAGGAAGCAAGGTTTCAATTTGATAAATCGAGAGCCCCAACTTTTCACTCAAGAAAAAACACCCGATATTAATATTATTACTAGGGCGGAAAAAGGACTGGTATCTATGTTTATAACTTGAATCAAATTAAGATCCGTAATGTGGTATTGGAAGATGTTACATATGACCCCCTTGTGCAAAAAAATTATTTAAGGACTCTTTTGAGATATTTTGATGGATCGCTAATCCTGCGATACCAATGCCTGTAGATGCAAGCCGTGAGCTTCAACCTAAACTCACTGAAAATTTTATGGAACATAAGGATCCTCTAGTGAGACCCAATCAGACTATTGAGTTGTGGTTCTACTTTTTTTCTGACATTTTGGATGATGAACAACTCATTAAGGATTTGCAGAACATTCTCAAGGGGAATTTAGAGATTGAAGAGAACCCATAAGAGTTTACTGTTTCTCATCTTCCATAGAGACATACAGGAAGAATACAGAGAAGTAAGTAGTGATATAAAAGGGAATTTATACTCAATACTCACATTGAAGGCTACGATATTAATGATGTTATGTTATATTTGGGGTCTAATGTTAACATACTACCGAACATGGGAAGATATGGGTAAGCCTAAGATCGTCTATTTTCTCATTCAATTGTGGATGGCCAATCAATATTGTATCTATCCTGTTGGGAGGTTGCATAGTGTTTAAGTGGAACTATATGGAGTCAAGAAAATGGATGATTTTGAGGTTACATAAATAATGGGGGAGAAGGACCCATACCTACCTCTATTGGGAATTGACCGACCTTATGAGAATTACATTGTTATATATATCAAGAAGGAAATCATGAATTTTAAAGAAGATGGTATGAAAGTAATCCAACCACTAGATTCCTACCAAGGTCCTCGCTATACGGATATGGTAGAGGGGAATATGGAGGAGGATTCCTTATATAATCTCTATACTCTAACTACATGAAATAGGGCATACTATATTAACTGAAATCTAGATGGTTCGGTATGTTGGAAGAGTATTCAATCTACAGGAGAAGATTCAAAGGTAGCATTTGATAACTATAAACAAGTAATATATGAGAACTTCTCATAGAATTGATCGACTATCATAGCTTCCAGGTCGATTGGGGAAGAGGTTAGAAACTACCTTGTTTATGATGGCACTTCATATTTACATATTTTTCTTGTTGAGTTAGAGGATAAAGTCCCATCATAGCAAATAATTCTCATACTTGATGTTGCATTAAGATCCTCTTCAGCTAGATGGTGGGCCACCCATAAGGGTACTTTATCTTCCTGGGATGAAGTGAAGAATTCCATCATCATTTCTTTATTCCCCCTTCACAACTTACTTTTTTGAATCCACAATAGTCATCTTTGGAATTATATGATGGGATTTCTAATCCAAGGGAGCTTGTTGCACACTATATTCAAGTATGGTGACAGCAACCTGCCCCTCACAGGCTGGTCGCCCACCAGGACCTTCTCTTTCTACACGGCCCAAAGAGTCGACGCTCTTCCAACTCCCTCGGGAGTTCTTTACCCACAGTTACTTCCGGCGATCCTTTCTTCCTTGAATAACGAAGGATTGGTTCTCGCGGCTTCGCGAATTCCGCAACAGGGAATTTGACTCTCGGATTTCCGAGACCCGAGGCTTCCGGTCAACGTTGACTTTCTCTCGGTATGTCGAGACCTCGCGCTATCGCGGCTCGCGACTAGCGTCCCTATACCCTCGAGCTCTCAACCTCCGAGAGCCGAAGTGCCGAGATGCCGATGACTCGGGATCTCGCGACCTCGTCCACTCGTCACTTCCTCCAAACCTCGAGATCCGATATCCAGAGATCACTTGTCACATCATCAAATCCCGACGTACACCATGCAAAACGTTCCGGGACGTCGCGTTTCGCATCCTCGTGATCTCAATCTATGAGAACCAAGAATCTACCGTCGCGAACTCCCGATGCATTTGATCTACAAGTCGGGTCGCGATCCCAACGATTCTCCACGACGATTCAAGTCGTCGATTCTCTTCCTCTCGAAGAGTTTCTCCACTTCACCACCTTTGTTCTGTGAGACCTCCGCAGGGTCGACTTCACAGCAAAACCAAAGGGGCTATCACTCCTGAGCTTTGTTAACTCAGACTCCTTCAGAGAACTTTTACGCACTCTGCGCACCCTTCAACCTTCAATCACTCTCCAAGTGTTGGAGTTCTTCTGGGTCCTGTGCACTCACGCTTGCAACAACCTCGCCCTTCTCTTCTCAGAMTTGCTACTGAGACTCCACGTCCAACCTGCACTCACCTGCAAGGCTCGAACAACTCAACCCAGCTCTGGGCAAAAAGAGAACAAAAGTTCAACTGCTTGGCCTCCTCAACGCACTCTATGCGGAGGAATTCGACTGCACTCTATGCAGGAATCTCCTGGCTCAAGCAGAGAAACAATTGAACCTCATTCCCTCAGGTTACAAACCTGATACGCAATCAAGTATGCAACATATAACAGATAAGCATAAAAAGAAGCAAACATGCACAAGCACAATATCAACAACACACAGAGCTCAAACACATCCATGGAATTGAATCATGGCTCTTCCTATTAATTCAATAACTATACATGGAAGTTATTTACCAGCTCTCTGCTCTCTGCTCTCTCCTCTTGCTCTCAATACCAATGCTTTATAATACTACAATGATACAAGGGAGGGTGTCTATACTCCCTTTTCCCTCTCGAAAGCTAAACTGTCTAATCTACAGTTAATTATTCTATCTACTTGCATTAAATTTAAGTAAATGCCTCAGCTACCTAAGGACGAGAGCTTATCCACTCAAGGTCTGTTACATATACAAAGTGCGCTTCATCACATCAATATTTAATGCTTGGCGCAACCATATTACAATGTTTCAAAATTTGAAGGCTGGCGCTGTCCAACTGTTCTCTTTTTTCCTCCTCGCGCTGGCTCGCTTGATTGAGTGAGCGATGCTCCTGCATCATACTCCTCGGCTCAAAAGATTTCATGGGCTCCTGTCCATGAGCTCCTGTATAGTCTGCCCATGTTTCTGTATTACCGC
Organism: Picea engelmannii; assembly: GCA_009831015.1. Classification (NCBI taxonomy): domain Eukaryota; kingdom Viridiplantae; phylum Streptophyta; class Pinopsida; order Pinales; family Pinaceae; genus Picea; species Picea engelmannii. The sequence continues at coordinate 1,098,433 of ML777773.1, forward strand.
CTCGGTTTCCCAGCTGGCATCCTCCACTGGGTGGTTCTTCCCCTTCACCAGGTATTCAAAATACTGCTTCCTCCTGGTTTTCTTACTTTCTTGTTTATCCAATATGCACTCCATCTCAGGCTTCTGTGCAACAGGCAACTACTTCTGCCACTGGACCACTGGTTCCTCAACGTTTCCAGCTCCTGCATCTTTTATCTTATATGGGTATAAATCCGAAATATTGAAAATCGGAGATATCCCGATGCCTTCGGGAAACTCAAGATCATATGCATTCTCGCCAAATTTCTTCAGGATTCGGCATGGCCCAATTTTCTTCATATTGAGCTTGTTGTATGTTCCCCTTGGGAACCTCTCCTTCCTCAAGTGTGCCAGAACCATATCCCCAACTTCGAACTGAATCTGCCTCTTTCTCTGGTCGGCTCTGCGCTTATATTCCTGATTCGATTTCTGCAACCGCTGCTTCACCTCCGCGTGAAGTTCCTGCATTGCCTCAGCGAATTCTTCAGCTCTTGCACTACTAGTCTCAGCCTGTTCTGACTCTCTAAGCTCAGACACTCCTCTCGGCTGTGTCCGATATAAAATCTGAAATGGGCTCTTACCTGTACTTCGATTCACTGAATCGTTGTACGCGAATTCTGCCTGCGATAGGATCTGATCCCAGCTGCTGTGATGCTCCGTCACCAGGCTCCTCAACAGATCCCCCAAGCTTCTGTTGACTACTTCGGTCTTCCCATCTGTCTGTGGATGGTAAGCAGAACTGAATGCCAGGTCAGTCCCCAGCTTCTTCCATAGCGTCCTCCAAAAATGACCTATGAACTTCGTATCCTGGTCCGAGACTATGCTTCTCGGCAATCCATGCAATCGCACGATTTCTTTGAAAAACAAATTTGCGATGTGTGTGGCATCGCTCGTCTTATGACACGGGATAAAATGTGCCATCTTCGAGAATCTGTCCACCACAACAAAAATGGAATCCACGCCTCTCTATGTTCTCGGCAATCCCAACACAAAGTCCATGCTAATGGCTTCCCATGGCCTCTCAGGTATGGGCAATGGCTGATAGAACCCTGTGTTCTGTCTTCGGCCCTTCGCGTGTTGACATATCCTGCACCTGTCAACAAAATGCTTCACATCTGTACGCATGCCTGGCCAAAAATACGATTCGCTCAGCTTGGCGAATGTTTTGTCATGCCCAAAATGACCTCCTAAGCCTCCGCTGTGTTTTTCCTTAACCAAATTCTCTCTCATAGAGCAATCCAGAATGCACAATTGATTTCCCCAAAACAACAATCCATCCTAGATCAAGAAATCTATCCACGGGCTCCTATCCCTGAGAACTGGGTTCTCAGCTGCTTCGTATGCCTCGCCAAAGTCTGCGTCACCTGCATACATATCTTTTAAATTTTCAAAACCTAAGGTTTTGACCCTGAACTCCTGCAGCAACAAGCACTTCCTGCTCAAGGCATCAGCCACCTTGTTCACAGTCCCCGA
>ML777773.1:1111479-1122448 GCA_009831015.1 Picea engelmannii
CCAGTCAGTCGAAGCTACATCCTGTTTTTCATGTTTCATGCTTGAAGAAGGTGATTGGAACCAGGTGCCAAATTCAAACCAACCTTCCAGAGTTAGTTGAAGAAGGATCCATTTGGCTACAACCAGAATCAGTTTTGGACCAGTGGGAGCATCGCCTGCGTCAGAGAACCATCAAGGAAGTTCTAGTACAGCGGAAAGATATGACTCCAACAGATGCCACTTGGGAACCAACTACCATTCTGCAGCAGTTTCCACATCTCAAGCCTTGAGGACAAGGTTGTTTTTAAGGGGAAGGACATGTTAAGGTCCTAACCCGCACATAGGTAGATCAATGTATTCGGATGTAATAAAGGTCAATANATGCTTATCTTAATAGACATATTTAGTATAAATAAGGGTCAAGGGTATGAAAACCCTAGCTTGGAGATTATTGTAACAGAGCATTGCTCGACCGGAGGTTGGCCCCTCGAAGAGGCCTGTGAACATTTCTTTTTGAATCAAAGTGCTTTTCTATTGCTATCTCGTATATCATTTCTGTGTATTGTGAAGATTATGCTGGATATTTTACTGTTATTCTGTCGTTTCTATCATTTTATTTCTGTTCTACATATTTTATATATATGGTATCTTGCATGTTCTATCAGATAGTCATCACAACATTCCATGATTTCATCCATAAGTTTCTTGAAATCTACCTGGATGATTGGACTATGTATAGTTTACCCAAGGAAGATATTGGGCTATTTCGGTTGATGTTGGACTGTTGTAGACAACTACAAATTTCTATTAATCTAAGAAAATGTATTTTTTGTGTACCTTTTGGGAATTTGTTAGGACACATAGTTTGAAGGGAGGGGGTGTTATTTGATCCTGTGAAAGTCACAGTAATTCTCAATATGCCTCCTCCTACCACTTTGAAATAGTTTTGGAATAGTTTAGGCCATACAAAATACTATAACAGTTTTATTAGTAACTATGAAAGTATAACCACACCTTTGGAACAACTACTAAGGAAATCTGAAGATTTTTGTTGGACACGTGACTACAATAAAGCATTTGATCTGCTAAAAGAGAAGTTGAGTACTGCACCCATTCTGACTTATCATAATTGGAAAATTGAATTTCATGTACATATCGATGCATCTACAATCGTGCTAGGTGGTATTCTTTCACAACTAGAGGAAGGAAACTTGGACCATCGTATATACTTTCCTAGTCACAAACTTTCCCAAGATGAATACAACTACACCATAATCGAAAGGGAAGGCTTGGCTATGGTGCATGATTTAAAAAAGTTTAGGAATTATTTACTTGGAAGTCATTTTAAAGTTTTTTACTGACCATTCTTCTTTGAAGTACTTGGTGAAAAAACCTGTGTTAGAATGTTGCATTTGCAGGTGATTTGTATTATTCCAAGAATTATCATTTGAAGTTATTTTCAAGCATGGTAAACTCAATGTGGGCCAGATAACCAAGGATGATTTTAGGGGCTGAATTTCGCTCATGGGATAATTTTCCATGGTTTCTCCCAAAAAAAGATTCTCTATTCCAAAAATGATTTGCCCAAATTCTATAGGATAAAATTATTTTAACTTAAAAATTGCCAAAATTTTATACAAACCATATAAAATCCTTACAAATTTGAATATTTTTATAAAAATGTCGCCAAACATTTATATTTGGCATATGAAGGACTAGTAAGATTTGCTAGGGTTTTTACATTCTAAAATAATTTCCAGCCTTAAAATCGTCCTTGCAAATAACTTATCGATATTAGAGTCAGGAGAAAGTGGCAACGCAGTCGATGATCAGCTCCCAGATGCCAATCTTTTTCGAATTGAGGATATACTTGATTATATGTCATACATTTCCCTATTCTTGAGTACTGGTACCATGATGGGAGGATATTTTGCGACCGAGAAGAGGCACCTCGTGGTTCATGGAACAAATTATCAAATGATTGGCGACATTTCTATAAATTGGGATTGGATAATATCTTTTAGCACTATGTGCGCGACCATGAAAGAACTGATATTCTATGGGAATGTCACAATGGAGCTACGGGAGGACACATTGGTGGAAAGGTAACTACTAGAAAGATCTTACAAGAAATACTATGGTGGCCGACAATGTTTAAATATGATAAGGAATATGCTTGAGCCTACGATGTATGTCAGAGAGTGTGGAAACCAACATGCCGTGATGAATTTCTTCTACACCTTGTTCATGCACTACAAGCCTTTAAAAAATGGGCTATTGATTTCATCGATATGATAAATCCTCTAACTAAGAATTCAAAGGTAAGATACATAATTACCAAAACTGATTACTTGACTTGATGGGATGAAGTGGAGGTTGTTCGAGAATATTCTATAGACACCACAACATGATTTATTTTTGAGAATGTTATTACAATATTTGGTTTTCCTCAGAGCTTGACTAGTGACAAAGGAGCCCTCTTTCTTAGTGACACTCCAGGGACCCTTACAAGAGAATTTTTTATTCAACATCATAAGATCAGTCCCTATCATCTATAGGATAACAGAATAGTAGAAGCATTTCATAAAATCTTGGAGATGGGACTGACTAAGGTTTGTTGCGTAAATCACGATGAATGGGATGAACGAGTTCCAGCTGTGTTACGGTCATAAATGATTACCATGAATTTATTAAATAGGTATAATCCATTTCAAATGGTATATGGATGAGAATTAGTTGTGCCACCTTAATTTCTTACCCCAATTTTATTCATTGCGCAAGCTACCAATGTGATCGATGATGCCTCACTTGCGATGCAGGTTGAAGAATTGATGGAACTTGAGGAAGCTTGGTTCTTAGCATATTTTCATCAAACTATGGAGAAAGACTGACAAAATTCCTGACATGATTGGCATATAAATAAGAAATCATTTGCATAAGGTGAATTTGTGCTATTATATGACAACAAGTATTAGAAACATCTCAGAAAGCTCTAAATGTATTGGCTTGGACCTTTTATAATTACAAAAATCCATAAAACTAGATTTGTCAAATTAGCAGAACTCGATGGAATTATTTGACCTATATGGGTGAATGGCACATGCCTGATGCCTTACACGTTTGTTGTATAATTACAGTTTCATTTCGCTCTTGTTTCCGGGAGTGAGTTCGTAAGTAGGATTTTCGTTTATGTCTTTGTTTTATTTTTTGTCAATACACGGTGACATGTTCTGTGTTTACGTGTCTTCATGCTTTGTTGTCCTGTCCATGTCATCCATCCCAAAATTCCCATTGTGGTCAGGAAGGTCATAGTCACATCCTCTCGTACTTAATGTCATATAAGTTTGATTTATATGCTCTTGTGTCATTACGTGGGTCGTTCAAAACCATTGGTTCCCTTTTATTTACCCTCACGTCCCTACCTCTCATAGTCAAGTAAAATATCAACAACTATCTATCCTTTTTCTAGTTCATTGCCAGCAGGTACATTACTTTCCTGAGTTGATTTGATGTCTCATTACCAACTTTCCACTTATGTAATTAGTTACGCAAATCATGTTCTGGATTTTTCCACTTTCGAGGGATTTATTCAATGTTAGTGCTCACTAGTATCACCTTGTCAATTCAACGCATCGTTGTCACATTACCCTATGGATTATTCTTATAGAAACACCTTTGGTCTTGTAGCAAATGCATAGACACAACTGGCAGGAAAAAATGAATATCTCCAGCATGAGTTGGATGCCATGTGACTTAAGGAGAAGAAGAAACTTGAAGGGATCCTCCAAAAGCTTCAACATGTATTCAAGGAGGCCATCAATGTCAAGTCCTCTCTTCATACTAGGAACAAGGAGTTTCATTGAATCTTTGATATGGTCATGGACTAGGTCAGCTTGTTGGACCAACATAGTAAGCTTGTAAAAGAATTGTGTGCCAGGATTAAGAAAATGGACACCTAAGCTAGAGCCATTGCTGAAACTATAGAGAAATCAACTAAATTTTCCAAGATCCAAGTTGAGGATGACAGAATGGATTCCATGGATGAGGTTAATAGATGTAGGAAGACCACACTACAACAATTCAGGACTACCATCCAGGACGAGTACATTCTTCTTCATCAGTTGGACTCATTGGCTAAAACAGAGTGGAATGCTATGTTTTCCACCAATCCTAACATTCTTGATGACTTACATGCTTGTTGTATAATTATAGTTTTGTTCCTCTCTTATTTCTGGGAATGAGTTATTAAGTAGGATTTTTGTTTATGTCTTTGTTTTCTTTTTTGTCAATACATGGTGATGTGTTCTATGTTTAGGTGTCTTCATGCTTTGTTTTCCTATCCAAGTAATCCATCCCAAATATTCCCATTTTGGTCAGGGTGGTCATAGTCACATCCTCTCATACTTAATGTCATCGAAATTTGAGTTATATTCCCTTGTGTCATCACGTGGGTCGTTAAAACCCATTGGTTCCTTTTTATTCACCCTACCTCTCATAGTCAAGTTAAATAATAACAAATATCCATCCTTTTTCTAGTTCGCTGCCAGTAGGCACATTACTTTCTTGAGTTTATTTGATGTCCCGTTACCAACTTTCCACTTATGCAATTAGTTACCCAAATCATGTCGTGGATTTTTCCACTTTCGAGGGATTTAGTCAACGTTAATGCTCACCAATATCACTTTGTCATAGTCTATGCATGGCTGTCACATCACCCTCTGGATTATACTTATAAAAACACCTTTTGTCTTGTAGCAGACGCATAGACACAACTAGAAGGAAAAACTAAATATCTCCAGCACCAGTTGAATTGCATCCAACTTAAGGAGAAGGAGCAACATGAAGGGATCCTCCAAAAGCTTCAATATGTATTCAAGGAGGGAACCTATGTCAAGTTATGTTTTCATACTATGACTAAGGAGTGTCATTTACTCTTCGATATGGTCATGGACTAGGTTGTCTTGTTGGACCAACATAGTAATCTTGTAAAAGCATTGTGCACCAGGATTAAAAAAATGCATACATAAGCTCGGTCCATTGATGAACCTATAGATAATTCAGCTAAATTTTCTAAGATCCAAGTTGAGGATGACCGAATGGATGCCATGGATAAGTTTAATAGAGGTAGGAAGACCACACTACAACAATTTAGTACTACCATCCAGGATGAGTACATTCTTCTTCAGCAGTTGGACTCATTGGTTGACACATAGTGGAATGCTCTATTTTCCACCAAGCCTAAGGTTCCTGATGTCAACGTTGTGTAGGAATTTTTCATGAGAGCCTCAATTTTGGAAAGGAAATGGAAGGATAGCATGGAAAAGTATGAAAATTTCCATGAGCAAGCTCTTGTCATTGTACTAGAGTTGTCCCCCTCGTTTGAAGGTGACCACAACAAACCAACAGAAAGTTGACTCGTGACGAGTCAAAGAGTTTGGTCAAGGCTTGCTGGTCCCTTCATTTTAAAGACCACCAAGTTTTGTGGAAGTATAAAGTTTTGTAGATCAATATAACACACCAACAATGGATCCAAGTGGTGGAAAGATATGCTCCAGTGTTCTAGCGGGGAAAATAGTCACAAGTCAGCTAGAAAAAGAAGTGGAAAGAGATGAAACATTGAAGTACATGCCAAAAAGAAATGAAATGTAGAAAACACAATGACAGAATCATAAAGAAAAGAATGTTATGTGGAAAATATATAAATCATGGAGCTATGTAACGGGTTGGGGTTGGTTTTGGTTATTGTTGTTGTTGTGTTTGGGTTTTTGTTGTTATTGAGCAATATTGAGTCATTCTCTTATTCATTCACTGATTCTTGTTACCTATTTACTGTGATAAGCCACTATAAAGGAGAGTTGGACATGAACTACAAGTTGAGAGTCTATATCAAATCTCTCATTACTGACTCAATTGTATAAGTTTTGATACAAAGGGAATAACTCCATGTATGATAAGACGTTTGCGATAAGATAATATATGTTGGATTACTTGGGTACCCAAAAATTTTCATTAGGTGGATGAATGTATGGTTTCTTTAATGTGCAATATGTCATATTCTACGTAATCGCTAGTTGTGTTGTTGATTAAAAAAGATACCTTGATGTATCTGCTTACCTTAATGTTGTGCAACACAAACTCTTCAATGATTTTACTGGTGTAATACTTATAATGTTATTATTTCTTTACATTTAAGTATGGTAATGTATTGTATTGTGCTAGACTTGATGGCGCGTTCTCCTTAACTCAATTTATCACACAAGTCTCATCAATGCTTCGAGTGAGACCTCCTTCCCTTGTGTAAGATTGAATATGGAAATGTGAATAGACTACAACAATACCTTTGCTGGTAACCTCCGAGAACCCTGGTCTCCGATTTTTTGCTAACATGGTTGTATGACAAGTTGTGGCAGTTTGAGTACCATTAGAGAGAGGAGGTGTAGGTTTCGTATTCCTAGCTATTAGCCTCCCTATTGTGTGATAGGTTGAAAAAAATATTTTTTCACCTAGAGGTTACACATTTCCATGAGGGTAAGCCACATATTTGGTCACTCTCAAGGTTCTTCTCTATGGCGTGCATAAGGTGTCAACCATTATTCCTTAATGACCATTGGTATCTAACCGAAGTTGAGAGGATTGGGTTAACTAAGTCCCAACCATGAAACTATTCCCCCATAATTAGAAATGGATACTTAAATGATATAAGTCTTCTTAGCCTCACCCTTGGAATCATGCACTTGAAGAGTTGTAGAGGTTATGTTTAGATCTTGGTGTAAGGTACTTGAAGAGTTGTATTGATCATGTCTAACTCTTGGTACCAAATACTTAAAAGATATAAGTTAACATTGTATCACCATTGGAATTGACTTTATCTTGTACATTATATACTTTGCTAGAAAAATAAAAGTATCATTGGACTCACATAATTATTTTGGGACAAAGAAATGGGAAGGTGCATTTATGACTTGATTTTTCATGTAGATTTATGCATATTTTATAAAAAAAAGGGGGAAAATTGACATCGAACTCACCTTGATATTTGAAAAAGTACTTAGGAGTTAAAAATAAAAGAGGGAAAATTAATTTTAATTAGAAGGTTTATTTAAATAGGAAAATTCATTAAATGTGCACCCAATCAATTAGGAAAAAGAAAAAGGATTGAGGGAACATCTAGGAGTATAAATATGAAAGATAGTTTGAATGTGGTGAATAATTTTTATTTATGTATTTTTTAAATTACTAATTGTGCATTCAGGTGACATGCGTGGATGCATATTATTCATTTACAAAATAAATAATTAGCATTTTTGCATGAGAATAGAAAACAATGTGTGTGTGTGTGTGTGTGTGTGTGTGTGTGTGTGTGTGTGTGATGAATTACATTTTGATATCCTTGTAAGGTATTAGATGATTTTTGTTTGGAAATTAATGTATGCATGTCTAAATTTCTATAGGTGATATGAAATTTTAGTGATTAATGATACACTGAAATATTAAAAAGAATACATGTTTATATTATAGAATTTATTATATTATGTTATTATATTAACATTTTGTAAGTGTGACACAAAGAACCATATATGCATATGCACTTTGGATTGAGTCTAGATATGTGGACCAAGGATTGGGTTGGGATATTGATTGCTATCATGTTATACTGTAGATTATTTTTTAATCTTGATTATTGGATAATACTATTTGATGTGTTTGTCTCTAGATGTGTTTGGAGATGAGAATACTATTTTTTAAATGAGCTTACACATGGAGAAAGGGTTTTATGGAAATTTATGACAATATGAGTACCATAATGGATAAGACAATTGGGTTGCCTATCCCAACATAATATCCTCCCTATTCTGTAATAGGTTCAAAAAAATATGTTTTCACCGACATGTTACACATTTCCATGAGGGTAGGCCACAGATTTAGTCACTCTCAACATTCTTCTCTAGGACGTGCAATAAGTTGTCAATCCTTATTCCTCTGTGACCCTTAGTATCTCATCAAAGGTGGGACATTTAGGTTAAATATGTCCCAACCATGACACACTACAAAAAAAACACCTTATAGCAGAGGTTTTTGCAAAAACATTTAGTGTTACAAGTTTTGGAAAAAATTTCAAAGTAATCCTTCACTATAACCTCTGCTATTTGAAGCGAAGGTTCTAATGGATGTTCCATATAACTAAAAAAAAATTGGGTGGGTGGAGGTTATGGTGGAGGTTTTTTTTTCCAGTGATTTTCCTTTTAAATTGCACCAATGCACTCTCACTCATTATGCCTCAGTGCCTACATAATACTAAAAAGCATTGTTGCTCTAATTATTATGCATTGGTTCCAGATTGTTTGCATATGAGTCATCGATGCTTTTTTACTACATGTATGAACCAATTCTATTTGAGTTAATGTGTATTCTTATGCTTTCATAACTTGTACGTATTGATGCGAGTAATACCATACTCATTGAAGGATAGTGGATTTCGAATATTTGAGGTGAGATGTCAGTGCCATTATTTTTACCAAGCAGCTGCGCATATATTATATTTCGATCCACGGTGTGTATTTAAAAACATGTGCACCATAACATTTGGAAGCGATAAATATAATTGTACATTATGTCATCTAAGGAATAGTGTTTTTTCTTAATATTTCACGTAGGTACTTTAATATAACTAACAGGAACATGTGCATATTAATCTTTAAAACACATAAATTTATATTTTATGGAACACACCGATATGTATATATTTTTGTATTTTTTACAAATTTCCATTTAATCATCTCAAAATCAAATGTTTTTTATAACAATATTGTTTTATATTTTTTTTATTGGATTTTGATATAATGATTGAATTATTGTGTTTATCCAACATATTACACCTCTATTATTTGTAACATATTTAAATCATCCACATATTAATTAATCAACAACACAACATTTCACAACATTCAACAATGCAATAAAATAAGAAAACCATTTTATTATATATGAATAAGAGACCCATTATCATACAAAATGGGATAGTGTAAAGGTCCACAATCATCAAATTACAACCAATATGTAACTGGTATAGTTATTGGTAACACGTCCTCATGAAATTAGGACAATATGTCCAATACATTAAAAAAATCCATGATTTTCACAGACAACGATCCAAGTGGAAATCAATGGCCACCCACCTATTCCACTGGCTCAAAACAAAGGTTTCCACTTTGATATTTATTCTACAACTTTTCGGGTCCTAAACTTCTGGGGCCATTTTGAGGCCCTAAACAACATTTTTTGGGCCCTCCATAGTCACATTGTAGGATTTACCCAAAGTGTGACAAAATAATGTGTAGTCCTTGGATACAAGTTTCAAATGATCTATCATGCACCCCAAATGAAGATCATATGTTATGACCCAAGAGGGGAAATATATGGCTAAATGTATAAGATATCACCCCAAGGGGGGGAATATATGGGCCTAAATGTACATGTAATATGTAAATACATATGTAATAGGGTTGGCCTAGTGATAAAGGGGCCTCATGTGCAATTGTGAATATAGCTATATATAAGAGATCATGTATTCATTATTGACAGGTGAATTGTGAATTATGAAAGGGATTTGGTTATTTGGAGCGGGTTCCCCTATTATTTAAGGTGTTATTGTGTAAATTATCTATCTTGGAATTGTGCTCCATGTTGAAATTCTGTACATGGTGTGTATTCCTGTTATTTTATGATATTTTGAGCATTTTGGATCATAACATTTGGTATCAACGCTCAAGGTCTTAGGTTTCACTGCTACATCTAAGACATCTTGGATTTTTTTCTATAAATTTTGTTCTATGAAGTTTCAGAAGGAACCCCTTGGAGGATATTTCTTATATGGACCAAGGTACGTTGGGATCAAATTTTAGCTCCCGAGGCCATATACTTGTGGAGATATAGACTTTGTAAGATAGGGTTTTGGAATCATCCTGAATTTAGTCATTGCAAAATTGTTGCTATATACTTTTTTCTGTAATGTTTCAGACCCTAAACTATGGATGATATTCATAGAAATTATCAAGGTATGTGTGATAAATATTTCAGCTTCCGAGTCATCTCAATTGTGTAGATACACCCTGTGGAAGATATGGTATCTGACTCGTCCTATTGACTAGTGTCAAACAGGTGTTTCGGGTAAAACAACCATAACATATTCATAGAGAATCCAAATTGAGTGAGACCAGTTGAATTGAATAGAGAGCAAGCCATAATATTTCTGGTACAATTTTTAGAATTTTATATCAATTATTGTGCATGGGGCATGCTTTACAAGTGATCTCTACCAGAAAGGACAAAAATAAGCAAGGTGTGGGGAAGTTATCATAGCTTCCACGTGGCACATCCAATTTTGGTCAGACCCGTGACATTGCAGAGAAGAAATTTCAGAGTACTACAGGTCACAATTTTATATTGAGAATGGCCGAAATTGCAGAGATACATCATAATTAAGGTCGGCTAGGAGGATAGAGTCTAAATCAAGGTTTCAAAGGTATGTTCACTTAAAACTATCATAAATTTTGATTGGAATGTCCGATTAAGTTGATTCAAAATCCATTGGAAAGATAACACATAGAAGAGAATATTGGAATAATTATTACAAATATTTGAGATATTTATCCTTAACATATTGAGGTTGTGATTTGAGGGTTAGGATTAGACCTGAATTAAGAATCAATGGAAACACCTAAATTTACAAGAGATGAAGATAACGATGAAATCAATCCTATGGAATGGTTGAGGTTGGTAAAAGAATATAATATGAATCTTAGGAAATAAAGAGATTATTTTTTTTATGAATCTTGGAAGTAGTGGATGATTTTTGATCAAAATACTAGATGGCACTACACTGGGAAGAATTTGAAAAACTCTTCTTAGATAAATGGATTGGGGATACAAACATGGAGGAAATGTATAGAATTCAAGATGAATTAAAATAAGCAAAGGAAGAGATTAAGAA
>ML777773.1:1122520-1134494 GCA_009831015.1 Picea engelmannii
TATATAAGATAATATCCCTTAATTAATCACTCATGAAGGAGGTTAAGAACCTAAAGAAAGAAAAGACTAGCAAAGGAAAGTGGGAAAAAGATTAATCAAGAGAATATTTGAAAAAGAAAGATGAAGATATATGTAGATTACAAAGCCATAATAAAAAAATATTGGATGAGGTTAAGAGATTGAAAGAAGAAAAAAATAAATTTCAAAGTAAGGAAGAAAAAAGAATCTTGGATGAAGAATCTACCAAAAGACTGCAACAAGAAATTTGCAAGAAGGTTGAGGAATCCTTAAATATGGATGAGGTAAAGTCAGAAATGCAAGCAAAATTTGAAGAAGGACGTCATAATTTGTTATATGGGATCACATTGCAGGTTCAAAAGGAGAAAGAAGACAAGATTCAATAATTTCAACAAAAGATACTTGAATAAGTTGAACTCCATCTAGAGGATGTACATGTCAAATATGATGGTATTATCTTCAAGGCTAGAGTAATCAAAGACCAACAAAAGATGATTGAGGATTACATTATCGTTGAAAAGAAGATAGATGAATGCATGTGCAGAGTCAAGGAATACCATCAAATGTGAAAAGGTATTGACACCCTCATTACCAAGAAACATTTCAAGGAAGATAAGAATGAAGATATCTACATTATGAAGGAAGAAGATGTAATACTTTTCAATATTCATGGAACAAGGGATCACCAAACTATTCTTCAACAAGCTACTATTAAAGACCCACAATGACTACAAATTGGGGAAGCTTAAAAAAAATACTCATAACATCATATGCAAAATTTACGCCCTTGGGAAGTTGATGTACCAACTTACCCCATCGGGGCTCACATGAATTTTGGAATTTCATCTTCCATGGTTAGAGTTTTGTATTTTCTTTATGTTAAAATGGCCTCTAGAGCCTCATTGTAAACATCAAATGTTCTTGCGAATGAGACTATCCATCACATCTCTTCTCAGAGATAATATGCCACCATTCTAGTGAGTCATTCGCTCTGTAATTTTATAGTTTATGTACATTCTCAAATTAACAAAAAATGTGCATTACTGCATCTCTTTGTTTATTGCAATATTTCTATGTATCTTGCAATATCTATGTATATTTCATTGTTATATTTGTTCCTTCATTTCTTTGTCAAAATTAATCTAGATAAGACAAATATTACAAAACATACAACTTGTAGTAACATTCAATTATATATATACTAGCACAACCACATAATTGTGGCTGATCAACGCCGAAAGGCTGATAAGATGAAAATAATCCTTAAAAGAATATATTAAATTTTATTATTGATTAACAAATAAACGGTTGAGCTTCATTTATCTGGTGTTAATATTTTAATTTTTGTTAATCACTTAGGTGTAAATCAGTTAGCTATCAAGTAATTTTTAAATATGATTAGGTAAATGTAAAAAGGTAAACACATAAACGAATGTCTTTATAATAGCTAGGAAGTTAATGATTGAAATCACAGCCATTTATTTTGTGTGACTACTAAGAATATTCCAGCCATATTTAATCCTGTCCATAGAAAAATTATTAAGCACTAAACCCCTATTAAATCTGCCCATTGTCAATAGGTATACGCCTTTCGGCATAATTATTTTTATAAGTAAGATTGTATAAAAAACCTGCCAAAATCAGAGATTACAAAATCCTCCCTTTGTTTGAGGCTATAAACATTGAGCTGCCCCAAGGGGAAACCAACTCAGCCAGCCGAACAGTTCCAAAGTTTAATTATTAAACTGCCAAACATAGAAAAATTTCTACTGACATATAACAAAAGAAAAATTCAGGCCCCTAAGGGTGACCAACTTAAGAGTAGTAGACATAGACAGTAGCTGATATAGATGGCATCCATGAGGCAATAGCACAGTTAAACATGTAGAAAAATAAAGTAGACACCTGTACATATCACGTAGTGGGGCTATAGTGAGACTACACGTCTATGAAGGAGGTGTTGAGTGTTGAGTTCCCGAGAGGAGTTGGCTCCTCCTCGAATGGTGTCTCGTCCATCTACATTGCATCCTCCAGTTGGACTGGTGGCACGTTCTCCTCCAGTCCTGGTGCGTCATTCTCCAAGGTCCCCAATGGGGGGCTAGTGCCAAGATAGGTGTCTCAGCCCCTGCTGCGTGAGCTTCTCCTACTGGGGGGTGGTGGGAAACCTATAGTTCTGAGAGAAATTGTAGGAATTGTGATACTTTTCCATCCAGAATCTCCAGGAGAAACCAAAGATTATCCAAGTCCCGACGTAGGTCAAAGACCAAGACTTGCAACAGTGTGAGGATTATTTTCAATTCAAATTATGGGTCGGCACTAGAGTCGGCATGGGAGTGAGGTCGCTGACGTGAATCTTGGATTTCTTCAATGCCTTCATCCTAAGAATGAGCATCGAGTAGTAGGGCCTGAGGCGACTGGGAGTGGCAAGTAGGCTGGTGAGTGGGGAGGAGCCACTGGTACTTAGTGCAAAGTAGAGGTTGAATTTCCCAGGGGTCCTGGGTTGAATCCTAGAGAGGTCTCCGATAAATCAAGCCACTCAAACCTGTAAGCAAATGACAACGAAAGGTGTGGGAGGTTGTTGAGAATATGTGACAACTGCACCAGGGAGGAGGAAGAGGTAGGCGATGAGGAGGAGGAACTCTCGGAGGGTGCAGAAGGGGGGCAGAGAGCCAAACGTGGTCAGTTGGGCTGCCATGCCGAAACTCATTTGGAATTCCCTCTCTACCTTGGCATCTCTGAGACACAATGAGGGTGGAAACAACTAGGAGAGAGCGATAACATGCAAATGAGTTGCTGGGTAGGAGGTCGAGCTCTGGAGAAATCAACCAAAAGAGAATGGGGCATCCATAACATCTGGTGTAGTTGATAAATCCTAAGGAGCTGGTTCATTCCATTAAACCAACACACACGCAGAGTAAAAACATAACAATGGTGCTAATCCATTGAGGGTACGGTAAGGTAGAGTAGGGCGCACTGAGATTAATGGCACCCTATCTCATGCAAGATTGACTTAAAATCATTAATATGGTGGGAGGGGGAGGCACGCATCCGTCTTGTGGTTGACACCATGATGGATCTCTCCTGACTGCTCCTCTGGACACGTGGTTCCCACTATCACCTCATCCAATGAACATTCAATTATATTGATTATCATTCATCACCTAAATTTTTGTCATTGCTCGAGCTGCATGCATGCCTCATTTATTCATCATTTTTAGAGGATATTGTACTTTCATTATTTAACCTAGAATTTTTTTGATCGATGTGCTTTTGATGTTCCACCTCTTCATATTCTATCTACAAACATATAAATAAAGTGGAATAACTTTATCTACATTTATATATGTAGTAGAATATACAATATTGGATAAATAAAAAAACATACCATAGCAATGTGTGTTTCATAAACAATACACATTATTTCGAAGCCATCCTTCATGCTTTCTCTCAAAATATCTTTTATTGGCTCATTGTTGGTTGCACTGCATACTTTATTTCCTATATGTTTGATATGCCACGAAAAAGAAAAATCAATATAATTTATGTAAATATTTATTTTTGTTCCATTAATTATAAAATAAAGGAATTTAAACAACATAGCTACTTACAATTTTTTCAATTAATCCTTGATACTTCAACATATACTTACAACCCATAGTTAAACCAATGTCTATCAATTCATTGGTTGGCCTTTTTTTTATCTTATCACTTATTATATGGCATCCATGGTCACGTGTAAATTAATTATTTAAATATAAAGATCACAAAAAAAAATGAAATCTTAAATAAGGTTGAAAATGTAAGTACTCACAAAGTTTGTAATCAACCATTTTATTTTTCGCCATCCTTTCTTATGTGCTAAATGGGTTTTATTTTTTTCCTTTTATGCAACAAAACAATTGAAAATTAGTATTTCATGCACAAATTAAATTCGATGTACATAAAAGAATACATGACTGATTGCATACCTTTGATGCACATTGTTGTTGGGATGGCTCCTCCTCCGATGCAATTATGTTCATTTCATTTACCGTCTCCTTCTACAATTTTTTGGACATCCCTATCGTCATGTATTGGTTCCCCCCCTCATTTGTCCCTTGGAATTTTTATAATCTCCCTGAAAAGAGAAAATATAAGAATTATCAGATGTAAAAATAACAATTTATGAAAATTATGCACCGGTATATGAAAAATTTTGTTAGGGACCTAACCCCTCACGTAGGTAGAATAATATATTTCCATGTAATAAAGGTCAATATTAATAAGGCCTAGAAATAAGTTATAATAAGTCAAATGTAAGAAGACCTAATAGAAGCTTCCGCTTCTAGAAGGATCTTCCTCTAGATTGTTCTTTTCGATAGACTTATTTAGTATAAATAGGATTAGAGGTTATGAGAATTTTTGTCTTGGATACTATTATAATAGAGCTCTACTCCACTGGAGGTTTCCCCCTTGAAGAGGAAAGTGAACATTTCTCTCAGTAATCAAAGTTCTCTTTCTAGTGTTTTTCTGGTATTATTTTGGTATTATTGTGGTTTTGTTATGGTTATATCGTTGTTTATATTCCATTTCTAGATAAATATTTTTGTTCTGCATACTATTTTATATATGGAATATTACAAGTGGTATTAGAGCACCTTCCTGGACAGAAAATTGTGGGTTAATTTTTTTTCAGGGTAGAGATGTATTCCAACGTCTTTAAGCTACAAAGATCTGTCATTATATGCATAAACCCACTTTAGGGGATTCATACACACTGGAAATACAAGTGGTACTTAAGATCACATATGTTTTCCACCCTTGTAACCCCTGTTGGTACCCCTTCGAGTGGTAGCGCATCATAAAAAACCTATATACAGATCATGCTAGATCTCTTAAATCCATCCATAGATAAACCAATCGACCGCCTGATTGTTATATTTCCACCAAGAATAACACTCGGGAAGATACTCTCTAGTACCTAGGTAGTCAGGTAGTACGACTAAGGGCATGATCTAGCCTCATTAGTTGGTGCCCTGAAATATTGGGTTGAGTACTACTATTGGACCCCACACATATTTAAGAGAGCTATGGCACAGGGAAAACCATTTTTTGTAGAACCCTTGAATACCCTAACCCTTGGGAAGAAAACAAAAATAGAACATACAAGATCTATTGCCGCACAATTCTGTCTCCTGCATTCAGGTTGCAAAATTACTACACATTTTTTCATGTTAAGCATCGAGGAATTTTGTCAAGTCTAGATCATGTTTGAACCATTATTTGAGACTTGTCTTGATGGATTCCTCTCTTGGCCCTTATCGCAGTCATACCTATCATTTTTCAAAAAAAAAATAAAAAATCTTGTGGACCTGACTCCCTTCCAACACCCTTATTTGGGATTTACCCCATTGGATTCTACTCGTTTCCCTGATGGTTGTGATACACTTCACCCATAACCCATTTTTTGTGTGGTCCCACTCGCTCATTTTCATGTTCCCTCTTTATCATGGCCCACACCCATAGCCAAGACTTGGAAGCTTGTTACAATTACTTGCACTCTAATTTCACAGAAACCCAACAAGAAGTGAGACAGATCAGTACCAATGTTGCCACCATCAATAAAAACATGCATTCCTCCATTGACGCCAAAATAGAGGACCTCAAACAAGCCCTTGCTACCCAGTTTGAATCCTTCAATACCCAGTTTGTCTCCTTCATTATGATGATCTGTGCCAAGTTGCATATCCCTCCAGATATTCCCTCGCATGATCCACCTTTGCAAACTGAAGGTGAAACTTCCTCGCATTCCCATAATTTTCAGCCCCATCACTTTAAGTGGGACCTATGCCTTCTGTGTTTGGATGTGAGAAAATTTGATGGATCGGATCCCACTAGCTGGGTAGATCAAATGGAACATTATTTCTCTTTGCATGGAATTATAGATGAGTTGGCCAAACTCTGGTATGGTGTTCTCCATCTAGATGAAGAATGTTGGCAATGGTGGAAATTGAGAAAAAATTCCTACCAAGGGTATGGGGCTTGGACACACTTTGTGGAAAATATTTATGAATGATTTGACACTGAAATCAACCATTTAGGCCATTTGAAAAATTTGAAACAATTTGGCATAGTGGAAGACTTTATAGCCTATTTTGAGAGATTGGATTTTCATACAGAGGGCATGCTTGATGATTTTTTCTGGGAATGTTTTATCAGTGGACTCAAGGATGAGATTCATGCCCATGACCTCATGGATCGGCCTTAGAGTTGGGTGGAAACTACTAAAAGAGATAAGGAAGAACAACAAGTTGTCTCTTCTCAAAAATGACAACCATAATTTATTCCTCGCACTAAACCAGTCAATCCCACTTATCCTTCTACTCCACTAAAGATCCAGAAATTGACCAGGGAAGAAATGGTTGAATTCCAACTCAAAGGCCTTTGTTATAACTGTGATGAAAAATATTTTCCTGGGCACAAGTGTAAGGAACAAAATATTTTTATGGCCATCTCGAAGGATGTTTCGAAAGATAATGTTGAGGCTCCCATTGTGGTCATGTCACCTGAACCCATTGACATGACCCCTCCCTCAAACCCTCCCGAAGTAGAACCAATCATTTCCCTAAATGATCTCACTAGATTCTTTGCTCCCCAAACCCTTAATCTAATTGGTTACATTAAGCATATGAATGTCATCATTCTTGTTGATAGTGGAAGCACCCATAATTTTAATCATCGTCACATTTCCCAAGAAACTAATTTCTATATCTGTGTTGTCAGTAATTTTCAAATTAGGATTGCCAATGGTGGGTCCATGAAATGCGGAGGGCGTTGTGAAAATGTATGTCTCCAAATCAGTTAGTACCACATGAAATCTCATATGTTTGCTATCAACATGGGTGGATGTGACATTGTGTTGGGTGCAAAATGGCTAAGGACTTTGGGTCCCATTCTCATGGATTTTAAGGAATTAACCATGAAATTCAACAAGGAGGGCCAACAATATAAGTTCCATGACATCACCATTGGTTCCCCGGTTATTATTAGTTAACATCGCATGGAAAAGTTTCTCAAAAAAGGCCATTCTTGCATTATTGCACAACTCCATGCCATTCAATCCACTGAGATACTCTATGTTCCGCAGGACCTCCAATCCATCCTCTCTAAACATCAAGTGGTTTTTTCCGGTCCCCAGGGACTCCCTCCTTCACGTGGTGTTCATGATCATTCCATTCCCCTTATCGCTGGAATCGTTCCTCCCAATATCCATCCCTATCGTTATTCGTTTTCCCCAAAAAATGAAATTGAGAAAATTGTTCAAGAGTTTCTCAACTCATGTGTTATCCATCCTAGTACGAGGCCCTACTATTCTCCTATGGTCATGGTCCTTAACAAATATTGGCGCATGTGTCCTGACTTCCAAGCCCTCAAAAAAATCACCATTAAAGACAAATTTACCATTCATGTCATTGATGACCTCTTGGATGAATTGAGTGGTGCCCAATTCTTTACTAAACTTGATCTTCATCCTGGCTACCACTAGATATGTATGAATGAGGCAGACATTCCTAAGACTGCATTTATAACTCATGAGGGCCATTATGATTTTTTGGTCATGCCCTTTGGCTTGTGTAATTCTCCCTCCACTTTCCAAAGAGTCACAAATCATGTCTTTTGTCCTTTTCTCCATCATTTTGTCTTATTTTTCTTTGATGATATCTTTATCTATAGTAAAACCTCGACAACCGATCTTGCTCATGTGGATCAAGTTCTCCATCTAATCTCTCATCACCAACTTTTCCTCAAACAATATAAATGTTCTTTTGGCGCCTCATAAGTCGAGTACTTGGGTCATCTTTTTGGCAAGGTCGGTGTCAGGGTGGATCCTAAAAATATTGAAGCTATGGAAGATTGGACTCACCCAAAGAATCTCAAAATCTTGCGTGGATTTTTTGGTTTAATAGGTTATTATTGCAAGTTTGTTAAGAATTATGGAGAGATTGATACACCTCTCACTTCTCTCTTTAAAAAGAATTCTTTCACTTGGACTCCAGCAGTTGCTCAGGATTTTTAAACCTTGAATCTAGCCATGTGCACCACTCTAGTCCTGGCCCTTCCTGATTTCACAAAGACCTTTGTCCTAGAATGTGATGTTTCTGGGAAAGGAATTGGAGCAGTCCTTATGAAAGAGGGTCATACTTTTGCCTTTACTAGCAAACAACTATCATAGTGACATTTTGGAAAATCAATATATGAAAAGGCAATGTTGGATATTATGCATGTTGTGGATCTTTGGCACATTTATCTATTGTGGAAACACTTCCAAATTAAGACAGATCATCAAAGCCTCAAGTATTTTCTGGAACAATGACTTTCCTGCCTAGAGAAAAAAAAAGGGTGAATAAGCTCTTTGGATATGATTATGAGATCATTTAAAAGAAATGAAAAGACAATGTGGTTGTTGATGCACTTTCCAGAAAATATGAAGATGAAGGGTCCTTTTTCTCTCTCTCTTTCATTGTACCAGATTGGCTCCAAGATGTTCGTGAGGAATGGATACACGATCCCAAAATTTTACATATGATAGAAAAATTGCAGGTAAATTCTCCATTTTCCCCAGGGTACTCTTGGCTCAATGACGAGATTCCATACAAAGGCAATTTGTATTTAAGTAAAATGTCAAAACTTAAATCCATGGTACTTTCTGAGCTTCATTCTACACCCATCGCTCGACACTCAAGGTTTACCAAAACCTATGACCGATTCAAACATTCTTTTTTTCTGGGATGGTATGAAGCAGTAAATTCACAATTTTGTAGTTGAATGTGATGTTTGTCAACTCAACAAGGGAAAAACAGTCAAATCTCCTGGCACCCTACAACCACTTCCGATTCTACCTTCTATTTGGAGGGATATCTCTATGGATTTTATTGTAGGCTTACCTAAATCATGCAATAAATCAGTCATTATGATGGTATTTAATTGTCTTTCCAAGTATGCTCATTTATGTGCTCTTCAACACCCATTTATAACCTCCACTATGGCTCAAATTTTCATGGATCAGGTCTTCAAGATTCATGGCATGCCTCATTCTATTGTTTTTTATCGCGACGCAACTTTCACCAGCAATTTTTGGCAAGAACGTTTCAAGCTACAAGGTACCCAATTGCATCTCAACACAAATTATCATCTCCAAACTGATGGTCAAACTAAATTTGTCAACAAGTGTTTGGAAACATATTTGAGGTGTTTTTCATCAGAAAGGCCAAATCAATGGGATCAATGGTTACCACTAGTTGAATGCTGGTACACCACTTCTTATCATACAACTACCTTCATGACTCCTTTTGAAGCGGTATATGGACAAAATCCACCTTCAGTTCTCTCATAATTTCCATGTGTCTTGAAGGTCTAGGCGGTTGACCAAACAATTACAGTTCAAGAGGTTATTTTCCATACCCTCAAAGAGAATTTGGTCATGGACCAGAATCACATGAAGCAATAAGAAGATAAAGGTCACTTTGAACATCAATCTGTAGAAGGAGATAAGGTGTTTCTTTGACTGCAACCTTACAAGAAGAATTCCATCAAGGCTGACCATTGTCAGAAAATGGCACCCAAATTTTATGGTCCTTATACCATTCTCAAGTGTGTGGGACATGTGGCCTATCAATTATCTTTTCCTAGTCATTCTAACCTCCATCCTATTTTTCATGTTTCGTTCTTAAATAAGGTGATTGGAACTAAGTGCCAAACTCAAACCAACAGTCCCGAGTTGGACAAAGAAGATTCCATTTGGCTACATCCACAAGCTATTTTGGACCAGCATGAGGTTCGTCTGTGTCAGTGCACCATCAAGGAAGTGTTAGTCAAGTGGAAAGATACAACTCCAGCATATGCCACTTGGGAACCAACTACCATTCTGCATCAATTTCCTCATCTCAAGCCTTGAGGACAAGGTTGTTTTTAAGGGGGAGGACATGTTATGGACCTAACCACTCATGTAGGTAGAATAATATATTTCCATGTAATAAAGGTCAATATTAATAAGGCCTGGTAATAAGGAAGAATACGTCAAATGTAAGAAGACCTAATAGAAGCTTTTACTTCTAGAAGGATCTTCCTCTAGAGTGATATTTTGGATAGACATATTAAGTATAAATAGTTGTAGACAGTATGAGAAGTTTTGTCTTGGATATTGTTGTAATAGAGCCTTGCTCTACTGGAGGTTGCCCCCTCGAAGAGGAAAGTGAGCATCACTCTCAGTAATCAAATTGCTCTTTCCGATGTTATTCTGGTATTATTTTGGTATTATTGTGGTGTTGTTATGGTTATATCATTGTTTATCTACCATTTCTAGATAATTAATTATGTTCTGCATACTATTTTATATCTGGAATATTACAAATTTGCATTGAAAAATACAAATTGTTTTACACATTGTTGTATCCGTGCGATGCTTTGTAAATTAATAAAATCACCCATACCTAAGTACTTTTTATTATGCATCGTTGATCCATGATTTTTTTTTAAAACATGACGGTTTCCATATAAAAAAAACAATACCATTTCCATTTTAACCTCAACGATGTTGTTTATATGAACATGTGTAGTGGTTCTTATATGTGTAAAATGCACACCGATAACCATGAAATATTTTTTTTAAAATATTATTATAATTTTAATTTAGTGGTTCTTTTGACATGAAGATACACACTAGTGCTCTATCATTGTACAATGCACACTGCAAACTATGAAGGTATTTTTACCAAAAAAAAAATTGATAGCCACAAGCTGGTTTGGGATGCAATGCAATGAATGGTTCCATTGCAATGGATAGAAAATGACCCATATATAAGTCAAAAAACCCTATAAAAATATATTGAATAAAATAAATTCTCATTGTGAAATATAAATAGGGAAAGAAAGAAAAACAACAAGGAAGTTAGGGCTTCTAATACAAAAGTTAACTATGAAACCCTTATATTTTTCTAGGAATGCACTCAAAATTTCTTGAATCAAATAGGGGAAAGATTAAGATGATTGATAGAATGAAATCATATACCTGAAATTTCTCCTTTGTAGATTTGTATGTGACCTATGGTGATCCATTTGGAATTTCTCTCTTAAGAAAATACACCCACCCCATTGTCTTTTCTTGTAAATCTCTCTTGCACAAATATCCCCTCTAAAATTTGGAAAAAGAATGAAAGAATTAATATTTTTTTTCATCTATAAACACATACATTTAAAAGAACTAAAATTCCCTCTCATTTTTTCAATGTATATTTCGATGCATTAATGATAAACACATGAGAAATTATTTTTGTAACCTACTTATCTGGTGTGCTATATGGTACATAGCACACCATTGTAGTATTTATTTCAAAGACATCGACTCATTTTTTCATCGTATATTTCGACATATTGATGATAAACACACACTATTTTTTGTAGCCTATTTAATTGGCACGTGATACAATTTGTACAATACCGGTGTGATGTTTAAGTACTAATGCAAGAAAAAAAATCTTAATTTTAAAAATTCAAATGAAAACATCCACATTTAAATTCTATGAAGATTTTTGTTTGCATAGGAAATAGTGAGGTCACTCTTCGGTGCCTTTCATAACTTACAACATTGAGGTGTTTGGGTTGTATAGACAGACTGGTGCGTCATTATGTAATTAGGTGGACCATTAAATTTTAAAAGTTCTTTTAAACTTTTTATTAAGTTACATAGTACTATGATTCCTAATATCATGGATTTGTCTCAAATGTAGAAAAAAAATTATAATATCAAATGGTCAATTCTTTAGATTCTAGCCAAGGATGGAGTTAACCCGTATTCCCTCCAAAACACCAACTATTCTACTTGGCCAAGGAAACAAAGTATATGTGGGGGAGAGAGAGGGAAGAGGGAGAAAATTGTATATGTAGGGGAGAGAAAGAGAGGAGAGAGAGAGAGAGAGAG
>ML777773.1:1157338-1170622 GCA_009831015.1 Picea engelmannii
AAATCACAGCCACGTCTATACACCCGTGCACATATTTGGAATACTCACCACCACAGTCCATGGATTTGGAGCAGATACACTCGTGTGTAGATTTGGAACACTCACCACCACAGTCCACGGATTTGGAGAAGGCCAGAAGGGAGGGAGAGGAGGACGGATTTGGAGCATAGAATGGAGAGGAGGATGGGAGAAGGAGGAGAAGGAGGGAGACGCACACAGGAGGAGGCTAGGGCATGGCTAGGTGCACACAGAGTGGAAGGGGGAGAAGGAGGAGAAGGAGGGAGAGGCGCACGGGAGGAGGCTAGGGCAGACAGATTTGTAGAGGAGGGCACACAGATTTGCAGAGGAGGAGGGCACATCGATTTTCAAAGGAGGAGGGCACATAGTTTTTCTCCAGAGGAGGGTACATGACTGGAGGAAATGGTTTGACTTATTTATCCTATCTCTTGAGTGTGCATGCTAATTGTTAGATGAAATTCTTGATAGAATGTTTGATGAAATGCTTGATAGAATGCTTGATGAAATGCTAAGTCATCCTTTTAAAATGCTCCAATCGTACCCTTAACACTAGGCTCATAATCAGTTTCAAAATTGAAGATCCCTAACCATAATTGTTTACAACTCACACATGACCAATCCCCTTGATTGTGCCATGAGAAGAAAAAATCCCCATGGGAGTAGTGTAAGTTAATAACCATTGAATATAGTTCAAAAAATATATTTGAAGAAAGTGTCAAAGAATTTGGGGATAGGGAAACAAGTAAGAATGAAAAAATAAATCTAGCAGCTCTTCCTCAATTTCATAGAATGATCACTGAGGTCCTAGACACTTTTATTCTTGAATTTGAATCCCTTTGCAACACTTATGAATATAATAATTAGGCCCAACTGAGAATTTTCCCCTCTACTTTGAAGGAAATATCCCTCAAATGGTTCATAGGTCTGGATATACATAATATTTAGACATGGGAAAATATGAAGAATCTTTTTATAGAGAAATACACTGAATATTGAAAATATGGAGACTCAAGAGATTAACTATTCCAAATGACTTAGAAAGGACAAATCATTAGAGGACCATGTTAAGATATTTCACTTGACAAAAACTCTCCTAAGACAATTCTCTTGATAGAAGTAAGAGATAATGATATGGAATATTTAAATTTGATCACATTTGTAGATATTTACAAATGCACTTTAGGGGAGAGATCTCATGTTTGGCTCATGAATGCTTGAGCTAACCCTCGGGGCTTCTATGTTCTCCAATACATTGCATGGTAGCAATGTGGGTTCTCCACTATTATTTATTATCAAGGAGAGGTTTTCATGATAAGAAAAAAACCCTCTACATCAAGGGTGGTTAGGTTGCTAACATAATTGTGGCTATATGTTGCTATAACAAAGAGGCAACAAGCATATAGGTGTGGAGGGAGCTCACCATGAATTGAACTTGGGTCATCGTTATGGAAACTACTTCAAATTGCCTCTAGACCATAGTGCGATGGGTGTGCATGCACACACACACACATATCTTGCAAATACTATATTCTCCATTATATTTCTTTGGATCCTCTTCCCTTTATGTGTTTTCTAATTGGAGTGGCATAAATAACTCTAATATGAAACTTATGCAACTATGCAACTAGTATATGAGACTTATGCAACTATATGTGACTTATGAATGTGTGACCTATATCCTATTAATGCAACTTATGAATGCAACTGTATCCTCCTAATGGCTCTAAGTTCCTTCTTAGAGGCCTTGAGATCCAACTATGATGCATAAAACCTGTGAATGGTGCCCATATGATGTCCAAATAGCCATTATTATTATTTAAAGCATACCAATGTCCTGGGAAAGCCTTGGTATAAAGGAAAATAAGATGATCTCTTTCGGGGCAAATATTGCTAGGAATTCGTTGAAGGAAATTCACAAATCTAGTGTTAAATTCTCTGATAGTTTCATTCGCATTCCTTCCTATCTTAGTAAGTTGTTGCAACAACATATTAGGGGTTGGTCCAACCTCGGTCTTGAATAAATTAAGATCAAGAAGATTTATTTAGGGCAACTTTATGGAACTTATGCAACTTTAGGCACCTTTGGGCAACATGCAACTTTATGCAACATTAATGAAACTTATGCAACTTTATGAAACTTTAAGAAACTTTACGCAACATGAAACTTGATGCAACAATGCAACTTACACAACTTTACGCAAATTTATGAAACTTTACGCAACGTTATGCAACAATGCAAGTTATGCAACTTTACGCAACTTTATGCAACAATGCAACTTATGAAACTATGCATTTAATATGCAACTAGTATATGTGACTTATGCAACTATATGTGACTTATGAATGTGTGAACTATATCCTCCTAATGCAACTTATGAATGCAACTATATCCTCCTAATGGCTCTAAGTTTCTTCTTAGAGGCTTTGAGAGCCAACTATGATGCATAAAACCTGTGAATGGTGCCCATATGGTGTCTAAATAGCCATTGTTATTATTTAAAGCATACCAATGTCCTGGGAAGGCATTGGTACCAAGAGAATAAGATGATCTCTTTCGAGGCAAATATTGCTAGGAATTCATTGAAGAAACTTCTCAAATCTAGTGTTAAACTCTCTGACAGTTTCATTCTCATTCCTTCCTATCTCAGTAAGTTGTTGCAACAACATATTAGGGGTTGGTCCAGGCTCGGTCTTGAATAAATTAAGAAATCCACCAAGATGATCCAATTTTCACACTCTTCCCAGTTGCATAAATCCACCCCAACATATTTCACCATCGTAACACTCTTCACAATCCTACAATTCACCCAATATGTGCCAACCACAAACTTGTTCCATTTCTCCTCTTCTCAAGAGTCACTTTCCCAAGTCACTACAAGACTTTGGTTCACCCCATGGTGCTCCCTCCTCTGACTTATGATTTTTCTCACTAAACTCTCCCTTGTTTATTTGATTCACTTTTCTATTGAACAACTCATGCTCCTTGATATCTTCTTGATGATCCTTGTGTTCCACTTCCTTTGCTACTCGGTCCTTTATATGTGTGTTCATTCTCTAATTGGTGTGTTTCTTTTTTTTCCTCCCATTATATCATCCGACTCCAACTCATCGTTGGTGTAGAGGGAGGTCAAGATGATCCCCTTAATTCACCCATGTCACCAAGGGAAGATGGGTCCACTCCTTGTGTAGTCATTCCCAAGCCACTCCACCCATGTTCCCATGTAACACAAGTCTTTTTCATCCATTGCAAGGTGTGTGAGGTGCATTTCCATTGGGTTTGCATGCTCTAGGTGTGCATCGAAGGTGCTCCTTCCCACACCTATAAGACTATCATGCACCCAACCTTTGATATCCCTCCTTGTGCTCATCGACCAAATCGCCCCCAAGTCTTCGCAAGGAGAACCTATTCTTGGTGGGTTTCGTAGAGGGATTTACAACCTCCCCCACTCCAATCTATTTTTATCCTTAGAAACATACATTGAACAAGATCTCCATGGTGCATCTAAATATAATTTCATATCTCATCTCCAACTTGGAAACTATTGTCTCCTACAATGGTTTCCAAAACAACCTTCCCCTAGGAAGATCCATGAAGTGTCACATCTTGTTGACTTATTGTTGCATCCATAATTTTACTTGTTCATTCATGATTTTTTGTGTTGAATCCCCTCATGACTTTGGCTAGTTGGGTAGCTAGTCCAAACATTGTGCTTCAGCCACAAGAACTCACATATTCATGCTCAAATACCCCTTTATTTTTACAATCTCGTCAATCCCACAACTCTTCCTTTCTTCCATGACAAAGTCCACACTCCATCGGCAACCTTTCAAGTCACCCAACTACATTCTCAATAGCCTTCAACTTTACTAAGGCACCTTCCTCAAGGCACCGAAAGGCTTCACTTCCCACATCATGACATGAGATAATGTGTTGCAATCTAGTGTGAAGGTGAAGGAAGATGGTTGTTAGTTCCATATCTCCCATCTCTAATATGTCCTAACATGATCAGTGGAGAGTCACCATAATTTGTGTTATGTGACATCTTTTGATCCTTGTTGCGTGAATTTAAACTTGTTCAAACAAGCATTTGCCAATCCATCCACTACCTTATTGAAATATCCTACCATGTCTTCAAAATCGATAAGCTTTCCTTCCATCAACACTAAAATTTATTCATTTACTTCATTAGGTCATCCAACCATCACCCCACATCTTCCATGTTCATCCCCACAAGGTTGTCTGCTTTGATTTTTCTCAACAATCAACTGTAAATAAGACATCGATGTGCCTCCTTCCTCATGGTAGGAACCAAACATGGATTCTAGACTAAGAACATTGCTAAATGGTCCATGTTCAAAATAGGCATTTCCTTTTCCCTTCTCATGAACTCCTGCCCCAACACAACCTAAAAATTTTCCATGGGAAAAATGATGAAACTCGTAAATATGCTCCAATCTCCAAGTTTCAATGAGACGTCATTGGTTACATCAACAATGATCTCTATGATTGAGTTGACATATTTGAAGGTTTTCTACATTGGCTCGGGTTGCAACCTAAGTATTTGCATAGTATCCTCCCTTATGAAGTGATGATTGGCCCCACTATCCACAATCACAACCATTGACTTCCCATTGAGTTTGGCCTACACATAGACAAGTCTTGTCACATATTTCTCTTGGCTTTTTGTGGATCCTCCCTCCTTGAAAATTTTCAAGACATGGAAGACCCCAACATATGGGTTCTCTACTTTCTCCAAGGAATTCAATTTTTGTTTCAAGGGACAGAGACAATTATTCGCATAGTGTTCCTATATGCAACTATATGCAACTTATGCAACTATATTGCAACTTATGCAACTATATTGCAACTATGTCTAGGACCTTAGGCCCTTTTTTCCCTCTCTAGTCATGGTACAGACCTTGAGACCTATTCTTATTATGAAAACATACCAATGGTTCCAAATGAAACTATATTGCAGCTATATTCTCAAATACTGGTGAGTGGTCAAATGCAACTATGTTGCATCTTATGCAACTATATGCAACTATATTGCAAATTATGCAACTATATGCAACTATATTTCAACTATATGCAACTATATTGCAACAATTATGTATGCAACTATATGCAACTATATGCAACTATATGACGAATATGTGTGGCAATTTCAACTTTATGCAACTAAATGCAACTATATGCAACTATTTTCGTACTATATTGCAACTTATGAAACTATATGCAACTATATTGCAACTTATACAACTATATGCAACTATATTGCAACTATATTGCAACAATTTGGTATGCAACTATATGCAAATATGCAACTATATGCAACTATGGAAGATGCAACTTATGCAACTTAAGCAACTTTATAGAACTTATGCAACTTACACAACTTTATTGCAACTTATAGAAATATATGAAACTTATGCAACTATATGCAACTTATGCAACTATATGCAACTTATGCAACTAAATGCAACTATATTGCAACTAAATGCAACTAGGTGTGGCAATTTCAACTTTATGCAACTGTGTTGGTACCAAAAACATATATTGGCATGAAAACTTATCTTCTCGTTTTAACGAGTGTAGGTACCACCAAAAAGGTATCTATCGGATCTATCTTCCTCAAGTGATGATCAAGATATAGTAAGAGAGGTTGAAAGTGATATGTGTTGTACTAGATCTACCGGTTCTAGATTAACTAGGTTGGAAAAGGTAAGGAAACGATTTTGTACCCGCATGCAATTTTTTATTGCCAACGAAGGGTCATTTAATTATGATGCTAAGAACATAGGTGACATTGAGTTTCCCTTGACGTATAAACATCTAGTGAAATCATGGGCACCTAAGGAGCTACCTGAAGTGGACACAGATTTCTTCATCGATGGGAGGATGTATCGCATTGCTCCTTCGTCCTTACATGGATTGGGGTTATTTTCCATGGATGGCATAAAGGTCGGCTATTGCACTGTAAATGAATTGATGGAGTATGTCTGACCATTATACAAATACAATCATTGGTTGATGTTGGTCTGATATACGCAAAGTATGCAGAGATACATAGTTACCGCAAATTATATACAACTACTAAATAACAATCAAAATAAAGGGGAAACTATGTATATTGATGGAAGGCCCAAAGCTACTGGAGACATTGTGGGCTTTATAAATAGTACATGACCAGTGGCAGCAACTAAGAAACTGAATTGCATATTTGAGGCACATGAAGGAAATTGTATATTTGTATGTGCAACAAAAACAATAGTTCCAGGTGAAGAGTTGTTGATCGATTACAACTTAAATCGAATATATGGAGAGGGTGACCATGGAAAGGCACCCACTTCGCCTCAACAGGTAAATGTTAAATACACTAAAAACTTATGATTACAATAACTAAATTTCAGAAATTTCATTATTTTTTTTTTCTGTTATTACTGCAATATTTCATTTTCTTAATGTTACAGGTGAATTTCATAACTTTTATTGATTGATTTATTGTGTCAACATCTATCCATGGTGATTGTGGTAGCAAATCACCCACTACATCTCTCCAGGATGACTGTGGAAAGGTACCCAGTGTGCCTCAACAGGTAAATGTTAAATACAGTAACAACTTATGACTACAACAACTAAATTTATGAAATTTCATTATTTTGTTTATGATATTACTCCAATATTTCATTTTTTAAATGTTACAGGTGAATTTCATAACTTTTGTTGATTGATTTATTGTGTCAACTTCTGTCCAGGGTGAGCATGTCTGAGTTTCACCCGCTACATCTCTTCAGGGTGATCGTGGAAATGCCCCCGCAGTGCCTCACCAAGTAAATGTTAAATACATTAACAACTTATTACTACAACAACTAAATTTCTGAAATTTCATTATTTTTTTTCTGATATTACTCCAATATTTTCATTTTTTAAATGTTACAGGTGAATTTCATAACTTTTGTTGATCGATTTATTGTGTCAACTTATGTCCAGGTTGACCATGTTCGAGTTTCACCCACTACATCTCTTCAGGGTGACTGTGGAAAGGCACCCACAGTGCCTCACCAGGTAAATGTTAAATATAGTAACAACTTATGACTACAACAACTAAATTTCTGAAATTTCATTATTTGTTTTCTGATATTACTGCAATATTTCATTTTTTTAATGTTAGAGGTGAATTTCATAACTTTTGTTGATTGATTTATTGTGTCAACATCTGTCTAGGCTCCCATAGAGGATATTGATGAGGATGAAATATATTATTCAACAAACCCAATGAGAACTGTAACGAAGGCCTTAAAGAAGGATAACATGGAATATCTAGGTTTGATTAGAAAAGACCCCTGACACAGGAGGACAGGAAAAGAATTGTAGAGCTACAAACTACAATAACTAATTTTGGGGTAAGTGGCATCTTTACATTTTTTTATTAGATATGACAATTTCATATCCATTTTTTAGTTTTATATTTTGTATATGATCTGATAAAGAAAAATTTTCTGTTTGTAGGAGTTTTTAAACCTCGTTCATGGGGAACCTGTTGATCATGCAACTGCTATAGGTAGCAGTGAGGGTCCAATGCAAAAAAAAGGTCGACATAGAAAACTGCAAGTGAGGCTTTTTGAGCCCCCTGAGGTTCCCCTAGAATCCATTGATGAGTGACGTGATTTTGACCGACATGACATGCCGGAGACTGGGACTCCACATGATGACTCCAGAGAGGAACATAGTGTAGGTGCACAGGATATTATTCTGCATGGAACATAATGAATTAAAATCACTGGATCACTATATGTGACCTTTCTGGTGGATGATGCATGCGTTCCGATAAAGATTCAGAAGATTGCAAGTAATTGTTCCATTAATTGATTCATGTTTTTCATGAAACTGAAATGGACATTTGTTGAGATTATTAATTGATTAATGGATAACACGTTACTGCAGGAAATAATTGTTTCTATTGAAAATTACATGACAAAGCATTGGAGATTTTTGGCCCCACCATTCGCACATGGTGGAATGGCCAAGATAGAAAAAATAAAGATGATTTAATAGATCACATGGTAAACTTGTTCGACAACACTTTCAACAAGAAAGTGGTTACAAAGTTGGCCGGCAAGAATTTAAAATACACCAGGGCCCAGTATAGGGATAAATTGCAAATAGACCTCAAGCACGAGCGCCCTCCCATGGTTCCCAAGAAAGAGTGGAAGGCGCTAATAGAGGATGAAAAGGATAAATTGTTTAAAAACCAAGGACGACAACCACGAGCTGGTCAAGAAAGGTACAACACGTGTCATATTATTAGTGAAATATGAGAATTTATGTTTTTCTTTCATGTTTTAAGTAACAATTCCGATATCTAATTTTTTTCAAAAGTTCCATATGTAGGCTACCAAACACATCCAAAGAAACAGAGTCCAGAGTGGAAAAATATGACCAGCATAAACTAGGCCAGGGTGGCTATGGAAAACTCAAAGCCCGAATAGTAAGATTTAAATGATTAACTGTGGTTAATATTTATTTAACAGTAGCGAACAAATATATGTTTTTGGTATTGGTATTTTTAATGGTGTTATGCATTGGAGTTAAATATGTTCGGCACTGCTTCCACGGAGGAGGACCTAAATCTTGGCTACAAGAATGGTTTTAAAAGTGTTATTGAATATAGAAAAAGCTTGGGCTAGACTCCTATCTCCCCAACCATGCAGGTAAATCAAATGAATAAGGAAACCGTAGTAGCATGCTTGTAAAGTCTATTCATATTTTATTATATCACCCTTAACTAAGTATTTGTGTTTGTTTTCAAGCAACAGTGCTACCGCAGTAGTGAATCAAGCGATATTTAGCAAAGACCACATCATACAAGGGTTCACATGTCTAGTGATACTGTAGAGTAGAGTACCCATTCCGGTATGTATGATTCAAAATTAAAAATATTTACTGTGATTGTAGATATTTATTTCCTGACTTATACTTATATATTATCTTCTCAAAATTGAAGAGCATGTAGCTCAGGAGGGTGAAATGCGAGAGAAAACAAGTGGACAGGAAATTAACGCACCAATTGTCCTAGCTACAGAGATTGGTAAAGAGCAATAGTGTAATGTTAATCAAAACAATGAATTATTGATTTCAATTATATTTCAACATATCGATATGATCATTTTCGTTGTTCTAGTTCACGACCCTGAACATATGCCAACTAACCCTTCTCAGTGATGTACCAGAAGTATGGTACATGAGTGCACACAAACAATAGAAGGACTGGGCACACAAAATACAATGTCCTTGGATGATGATGATATCCCAATTGTCAATTTTATGAATGTAAAAAAACATAAATCAAAGAAAAATTAGATGTATAAATTCATGACATGTTTTTGGATCTTTATCAATGTTTATATGTTCATATGTTTTGATGACTATCCTAGTTATGCATTAATGTCTATATGTTTTCTATATAAATAAAATCATTTGTTGGGCATGGGGAATTGAGAGTGATGTGAGGGGGGGAGGGGCCATATGAGCTTCCACCTTCACGTGGTTGGCCCTGTTCAATAGAGAATAACCTATTCTCAAAACAAAGAGAAGCTCATTAAGGTATGTGACAAATTAATTTTTTTCTAGAGTATTTTACATAACTAAATGCATGCTTATTTGCTTATTAATTATTTACTCATATAAAAAAATTGTCTTTTATGATTCATGTAGGTCTTGGTGATGGAAATGCATCTCATGGAAAACTCTTATCAAGTTGTATGGGATAATGGAACTGGTGAAAGAACAATGAAAAGGTAAGGGTTTTGACGTGTTTTTAAAAGTAGGATTTATACTAGTAAAAGTTCACAATCCTCATGAATATGTGGATATTGATATTTGCCAAGTTCCATGTGGTGTTTTGGTTTACTTGCAGATATTTTAAATATAATTTTGGTTTGCTGGTAGTTTTTTTATAAAGAAGTATAACTATTTTAGAAAACCCCCATATACAAAGTCTTTATCCATATCCTCATTGTGTAAAATAAATTAGAAAATATCCCTCACTTCATTCATTTCCATAAGCCTAACCTTATTGCTATCCCTAGTCCAAATCCTTGTTCCTATTAAACAATGCATGAAGCTAATCCCAATAATCTAGACCCCTCCTCTCATCCCACATGTTAGTGCAAGTATTATAAGGTTCCAAAGGACACTACTAAAAAATGCTTACTCTTATAATAATAATTCACATCCAAATGCTTGTACATAGATGAGAAATCCCTTGATGATCCTAGGGTACACCAATATTTGGACACTTCTCCCCCCCAAAAAAATAGTCCCTTTTACAAACTCTATTGAAAAAGATGCCTTGACAATAATCCTTGACAATTTATAACCAAAATAATTTCATTTTCCATCACTCATCACCCCTATCCTTACCATTGGAGCTTTGTACAATAGGACAAAACTCACCTTCTCATTAATAAACATTGTGGAGTCACCCTTGTCATAGGGATTTTTCAAGAGATTGTTGAATTCTATGTATCTCCCCTTGATTACTCTAATTTACTCTTGAACATATAATATGAACAACAATGAAATTATTTATAAGATGTCCATTGTTCCTATTGGGAGTTTTTTTGGGCTAGCTTAGACTTCCCATTATCAACTCTAGCCACTTCATTCTTGGTAGCACCCAATATTACCTAGTTCTCCCCTTGTCTTCTTCCTCTCCTAGTGTTCCATGCTCTCCTACATACTCTTCCTCTTTTCCTAGTCCTTCAAATGCTTGGGGAAAGTATTGCATCTCCTCCTTATCTTTTCTTCCTTACACCCCTTTTTCTCCATTTTTATTTGGTCATAATATCGATGCTCAAATGAAATTCTTTATAAGATGCTCATTGCAATACTTATCAACTCTATAAAGATGAAAAAAACTATGAACTCACCTCTTTCAATACCTCTTACTTTTAATGTTAAGAACAAACAAAACATAATACATAAATACCTTTCTCTCTCACTTTTACATCACACCAATCCATCTCATCTCATATGGTTGCACTATCCCTCTTCAAAAATCTTTAAATAATACATTCTCATCCTTCTACCTGGGTGCACTCTCACTCTGCTATTCTCATTCTAAATACCAAACCTCCCCAATGATTTTTAACTCAATATTTTTTTTTCTACCACACATGAATTAACAAAATACATATATGATCTATTATACCTAGTTCCATAATTGTTTTCCCTTGTCCTCTCGCTAGCTAAAATAATGAGGTAGCCCCTTGTTCTTCTATGCCTTCTATTTTCCTTATATTTCCATTAGTTGTCATAATCAACATTTTCTAGTTGAATGAAGCCTTGTTCCTATTGGGAGTTTTTTTGGGCTAGCTTAGACTTCCCATTATCAACTCTAGCCACTTCTTACCTGGTAGCACCCAATATTACCTAGTTCTCCCCTTGTATTCTTCCTCTCCTAGTGTTCCATGATCTCCTACATACTCTTCCTCTTTTCGTAGTCCTTCAACTAGGGGAAAGTACTGCCTCTCCTCCTTAGCTCTTCTTCCTTACACCCCTTTTTCTCCATTTTTATTTGGCCATAATATCAATGGGTCCCTTATAGGTCATTATCTCAAGAAAGACCCTACTTGAGATAACCTCTACCTAGTTAGTATCAACTATCACTTGTTTGGTCAGTTTTCAAAGATGTCCCCCTTAATGGTCACATTCCATAGCTTGCAACTATGGAGACCCTCTCAATGGTGACATCATATCTTCCTTTGATCCTCTCTCTTCCACTGGTACCATTGGTATTTTTCACCTCTACATTTTCATTGAACTTAGGTTGATGCATGTCGCCTCCTACGCTTGCATAAAATACCCCATTGATGTATGCCACCTCTCATTCTTGCACAAAATCTAGGCTACCATGTGTTGTTTTTGTGCTTTATGATTCTTATTATGCTCACACTCTCCATATTATCGTATGTCACATGGAACTATCCTTTCCTTTCCATCATTGATCATGTTGCTAATCCTACCTCACTTGTGGTAAGATTCCAACCTGTATGATGTAGGTATCTAGATAAACATGTTCTTGCATTTTTCATTGCTAATTCTTGGAAATGAAATTATGTATTAGTCCCCCCCCTGTAAATTGAACATATTAATGATGTAGCCAAAATTTTGGACCTCATTATTATTGTCCTTTTTGTATGCTCCAACAATTGTGCAAGTGACATCCATAATTCTCTTCCTATTATATTAGTAATATTCCTCTTATTATTATCAAGGAAAAAGTTGATAACTAGCCCTTATATACACTATGCCTAAGTTATCGAGGCATCAAATAACATTATGTTTTTACAAGAATATATGAGTCAATGTCACAACGACCCTTTAGGTTCATAATAGTTTCCAAATCTTCAAGGTGTTAAAATCCATTATTTCCCAAATCATTCAAAACATAGAAGAAAATTTACCAATAGCTTATACATAGGTGATGAAAGAGATTTTAAAACTTTTCATAAATCACAAACTTTTTACTGATGGTGTCTTCATGGGTTCAAAAACTTACTTTACAAACCTAATAATATTTCTACCTTTCAACATTCTCATGAACCCTTGGGTTTACCATTACTCCTTGTGGGTCATAAATTTCCACTCACCAAACTCATACAAATTGAAATTTTTTTCACTTGTGCAAGCCTATATGACATCAGTACAAATATATGAATTCAAGTAGGAGTAGACCTTTTCCCTTTCAAGTTGATGATCCCCATCAACTTTGGGACTCAATGTCTCTTCATTAAATTCTCCTTCTAATGAGGATGGCATAGACAACTTCAAATGATCCACATATACATTGGAATAGTTTCCCATATATGGTGACAAATACAAGCAAATAGCGTTTATTCATTCTTATCCACAATCCTAAAATATCATTTTAAACCTTTCTTTGGTGGGTGCAAACACACTTGACCAAACTTAGGAGGTATTTGTTGTTAAATGCTTATCATGCCTCTTTTCGTAACTTGATTGAGATTCCTACAAGATGGTTTCTTATACCTACACATGTTCATGGATTCTTCTTTTTAATGAAGTTTGCATATTTTCCCATTGATCAATTTTCTAAATTGTTCCACTTTGAGGGCTAAAATTTCAAGTTAAAGTGAGTACAATAAAATATGAGAAAGTCATAGGTGGAGGATTTGAGGTGAGCAATGAATTGTGAAATTAACAATGATATATATAAATGACAAACAATCTTCCCAAAT
>ML777773.1:1171251-1183568 GCA_009831015.1 Picea engelmannii
CAACAAATAATTCATGTAGTACTTCAATGCCTAAACTATGATGTACAATTCCTTATCTTATTTGGGTATATTATGATTGCACCAACAAAAGTTTCAAGTGTTATGTTATCCAACTCCTTCATTGTATCAAAGGTTTTGCCATTATGTATCATGCAAAATT
Source organism: Picea engelmannii (assembly GCA_009831015.1). NCBI lineage: Eukaryota > Viridiplantae > Streptophyta > Pinopsida > Pinales > Pinaceae > Picea > Picea engelmannii. The sequence continues at coordinate 1,171,412 of ML777773.1, forward strand.
TTCTTTGATTTCAAATGAAATTGCAAGTTTCATTAGATTTAATATTTATGCATTACAATTCTTTAAAGTCAAAGTTCCAGTTACTTGGTTTTCAATTGCAATTAATTGAAAGGTTATACTTGCATTTTCTAATGTGCATTGAAGAGACACTTCATTCCTAAATAATTTTCTAACCCGATGAATTACGTTGGTTCAATTAAATTATCTGGGATCAACCAATTTACAATTTTTTTTATATTTCTTAGGTTAATACACAATTCACATCCTCTAACTACAAAATCCATACACAACAATAATTGTTTTCCAAGCTCATATTTCTTCATGTTGGCTTGCAATTAATTGTGTTGAAGGGTTAAAAATATCATCTCCAAATGTTTCAAATGATCGTCCCAAATCTTGCTAAAAGTCAAAATATCATCCAAGGAGGCTACAATAAACAAGTTTGAGAAATGGTCTTAAGATATCATCCATCAATCTTAGAAGTGTTGTCATAGTATTGTGTAATATAAATTGCATAATGACTCACTCATGCAATCCATGTGTTTTTTTGAAAGTAATATTCCAAATTATTCTGTGTGTATATTGTCATATTGGTATCCTTACTTCTAATCCAACTTCATGATAACACTGTAACATCCCGCTCTGGCGCACTGAGAACACTTATTATTTGAGGACACTTGCTCGCAAGTGATCTGGACTTTTATGATGTTAGACCATTTATACTTGATTATGATGCAATTGACAGATGACATGATGTGTTACTATTTGATGTAGACGGGTGCTATTGACTCAGTTTTATTGAGTGTGCAGGGTTTTTGACCGTGAGGATGCAGAGGCATTGGTAGAACCCCCTTGGACTCCGAACTGAGTCAGGGAGTGTGCTTTTGGGTGATATGTTTACTATTATGTTTCATTCGATTCGATGATTTGTTGTTGACATTTCTGACATGATTGTTGATGATGCAGGTTGACGATAGCTTGCCGACCAGACTCACATATGGAGTAAAGGGGCCACACACGATTTGCAGAGAGGTTGAGGGAGAGGGGTGGACAATAGCCCTGCCACCGCCTACTAGCACTCTCGCCATGGCTCGAACTATAGGTTAATGATTACCTAGTTCGAGAGGATCCAAGATGTCGTGAGGGCGAACTGCGACAGTCGCTCACGATGATTCTAAGGGGCGCGCAATAAGGCGGGGGCCTTATTCCTTAGAACCTTTAGTCTCCTACAAGTTCACCTAGTGGAGTGTTTACTCCAGGTGTTATAGAGGTCTACCAATCAGTCTAGTCAGCGAGTGGCACCCTTGGAGCACATGGTGCATCCTGAAGGGCACGTCGCCAAAAGAAATTGAAGAGGCGAGTGGCACCCTTGGAGCACGTGGTGCGTCCTGAAGGGCACATCGCAATAATGTGGTTGAAGGAGTCAGCCTAATTAGCCCTAAGTCATCAACACCTGAATAAAACCCTAAGAAATTCCCCCAACCAATCATTGCCTAGCTCAGAATCTAAGCCCTAAGCCTAAGACTTTTCTAGGAAAAACAAAAAAAAAAAACAAATTTAGTACGACCTTAACAAAAAAGATTTGCAAGGAAGAAATTGATTCCTAATGTGTGAAAGAACACAAGACATTAAATAATTAAACAAGGAGGGTCGTTACATATGGTATCAGAGCCGGTTCGACCCGCGACTTGGTGTTCGCTACGACTTTCGTTGACATGAGCTTGTCTTATTATACTGTTGCTGATTAATTTGATTGTGTGTGTGTAGGTAATCATGGTTAGAGGAAACCGCGGAGGCAGACGACGGGGTGTTAGGAGAGGAGGCGTGATGCCTCCAGTAGCATCCACGCCTGAGGGGTCTAACCCCCAGGGAGGCGAGCAGGTTCTCGGGCAGGAGTAGATAGTAGTTGGTGATGTTATTGCGATGATGAGATCCTTTCAGCGCATGTTCGAGGCTATGATCAGCCGTTTGGATAGAGACGAGGCCAGGGCGCCGGCACCCCCTGAGGTTCTGCCGCTATAGGTGGAATTCACCGTGAACTCGAGAAGGTAAAATTTCCCAAGCTCTTTGGTGCCCCGGATGGCGCAATTGCCGAGGCATGGTTGGAGAATATGGCGATGTGCTTCGCACTTCGCGATTATACCTCCAACATGAAGGTTCGCATGGCGGTCATTCAACTAAAGGGGAGCGCTCTTCTATGGTGGAAGACGCTCTTGCCGCAGCTGAACATGGTCATGGAAGACATGTCATGGGAACTGTTCGAGGAATGGTTCCGAGAGAGGTACCTTTCTAAGGAATTCATTGAGCGTCATCTCAACGAGTTCAACGTGTTACGACAGGGAGGTCGTACGGTGCCCGAGTATGAGGCACGTTTCATGGAGCTGCTCCGGTATGATCCGCACCTTAACACAGAGAAGCTCAAAGTCAACATGTTCGTGTTTGGCCTTAATGGCAGTCTACGTGAAAAGGTTAGGATCTTGATGCCTCAAACCTTGCACGATGTTGTCCAAAAGGCCCTCATAGCAGAGGAGGATCTTATCAGCAAGGGTCAGACTAGGACTTCAACGAGACCCGGAGGGCAGAGTTCATCGGGGGCGCCGCGACATCAGACACGAGCGAGACATACGCCGGGACATCGTGGCTTCCAGAGGGGATCCACGTTCACTACACCTCGACGATCGCCACCTCAGCAGCGAACACCTTATTGAGGACCACAACACTAGTAGCAGCGTCGCCCGCAGCAGCAGCAGTTTAGGCTTGTTCAGCAGAATAGACCAGGGTTTCAGGCCAGTGGGCAGTCATCTTCTACTTCAGGTACCAAGACTACTGGGCCGAAGAAAGGGTGTTTGACATGTGGGGAGACACACTACCAGCGCGACTGTCCTGTGGAGAGGAACAGGGCGTCAGGATCAGCCGGACCCGCTACCGTGGGAGATATGGGCAAGGTCCATCGGATTCATGCAGCGGTGAATAACCACCAGGCAGAGAACCAGTCGACTGTGCTCGAGACGACGGGTACTGTCGCTGACCAGACCCTTAGTGTTTTGATAGACCTAGGAGCTACTGAGAGTTTCATTTCTGGTGCAGCGCTAAAAAGGATTAAGGTATAGGCAGTCGAACATTATAAGTTTAGCTTCATGGAGATGGCTTCGGGAGCCAAGAAGAAGGTGGGAGGAAAGGTTACGGGCTGTGCCCTTAACCTGGGAGAGGTTGTCACAAGGGTCAACTTGTACGTCATGACCTTAGGATCTTATGACGTCGTGATCGGTATGGATTGGTTGGAAACTCATGATACGATACTCAACTGTAAGACGGAACGGTTGAGCTTGGTTGATGACGAAGGACAGAGACGTGTGATTATAGGAAGAAACCAGGGAGTTTCCCTGTGGTTCGTCTCTTCCTTACAGTTACGAAAGAGTATACGCAAGGGGTGAAAACTTTTTTCGATCCTTACGCTCAATGAGAAGGGAGTAGCGGAAGGTCTAGAGCACCGTCCGGTGGTGAAGGAGTTTGCAGACGTATTTCCAGAGGAGTTGCCTGGGATGCCACCGGAAAGGGAACTGGAGTTTACCATAGACCTGAAACCAGGAACCGAACTAATAGCAAGAACGCCTTATCGGATGTCGACTCCAGAGTTGCAAGAGTTGAAAATGAAACTGAAAGAGTTGTTGGACCTGGGACTGATACGTCCTAGTGTGTCACCGTGGGGTGTACCGGTTATTTTCATTCGAAAGAAGGATGGATCGTGGAGGCTTTGTATTGACTACCGTCAACTAAACAAGGCTACAATCAAGAATCAGTATCCCTTACCAAGAATTGATGATCTATTTGACCAAATGAAGGGTGCGACGGTGTTCTCCAAGATCGATTTGCGATCCGGATATCAACAGTTGCGGATCAAGGAGGATGACATCCCTAAGACCGCCTTTAAGACGAGATTTGGACATTACGAGTTTATTGTTTTGCCATTTGGACTGACAAACGCCCCAGGGGTATTCATGAGTTTGATGAACGGGGTGTTCCACGAGTACTTGGACAAGTTCGTCCAAGTATTCATTGACAACATCTTGATCTACTCTCGGACGACGAAGGAGCATGATGAGCACTTGCGCTTGGTACTACAATGTCTACGAGAACACAAATTGTATGGGAAGTTGTCCAAATGCTCTTTTTACCAATCGAGAATTCACTACTTAGGGCATGTCATCTCCGGCGAGGGTATCGTCGTGGATCCAACAAAGATTGAGGCTATTATGGAATGGCATGCGCCGACGAATGTCACAGAAGTGTGTAGTTTTATGGGTTTAGCAGGATACTATCGACGATTTGTCGAGGGTTTTTCGAAGATAGCAAATCCGATCACATAATTGCAGAAGAAAAAAAAGAAGTTTGTTTGGACAGAGAAATGCGCGGAGGCATTTCGGAGGCTTAAGGAGTTGTTGACAACTGCGCCGATAATAAAGGTCCCTGACATGGACGCAAACTTCTTGGTGTGCACTGACGCATCCAAGGAAGGTTTAGGCGGAGTCTTGATGCAGGACGGACGAGTGATTTCTTACATTTCGAGGAAGCTGAGAAGGCATGAGGAGAACTACGCGATGCACGATTTGGAGTTACTAGCCATCGTATATGCCTTGAAGGTTTGGAGACACTACCTTGTTGGACAAAAATTTGAATTAAAGACTGATCATTGTGGACTACAACACATCTTTACGCAAAGTGACCTGAACGCGCGACAACGGCGTTGGTCGGAATTGCTTAGCGAATACGACTTCGAGATTACTTACATAAAAGGAACAGTGAACCAAGTGGTGGATGCCTTGAGTAGGAGGCCACGCATATTTTTGGTGTTACCCCTTTAGACAAATATACGTGAGAAGATTCTCACCTTACAACGTGATGATGACTGGTACACCGAAGTCAAGGATTTTATCAGACAAAACACGATGATGATACCATGATATGAGGGATATTCATTGGATAACGATGGGTTATTGAGGTTTAGAGGTCGGATTTACGTACTTCCTAATGACGAGTTGAGGATGTTGATCCTGAGCGAGGCTCATAGAGCGGTTTACATGGCTCACCCAGGAGTCACGAAGATGAGGGAAGACCTTAAGCCCTTATTCTTCTGGAAGGGAATGAAGGCTGACATAGTCAACTTTGTGGCTAGATGTCTCAAGTGTCAGCAGGTAAAGGATGAACATAGACACCCAGTAGGATTAATTCAACCACATTGCATTCCGGAATCGAAATGGGAAGTTATATCGATGGATTTTATCATTGGATTGCCACTGACGGCAAGGAGACACGACTCGATTTTTGTATTAGTAGACACTCTGACGAAGAGTGCTCACTTTATTCTTGTGCGTACGACGTATTAGGAACCTGACATAGCGAGATTTTTTATCAGTGAGATTGTGAGGCTGCATGGAGTGCCTAAAAAGATGATATTCGATCGAGGATCAGTGTTTACTGGACGATTTTGGATGAGTTTCCAAGAGGCATTGGGAACCCAACTTAATTTTAGTACTATGTATCACCCCGAGACTGACGGGAAGACCGATCGAACGAACCAAACCTTGGAAGACATGCTGCGCATGTACGTAATGGACCAACAAAATCATTGGGAGGAATTCTTGCCTCTAGTATAGTTCGCCTACAACAACAGTTACCAGAGCACCATTAAGATGGTGCCTTTTGAGTTCCTTTATGGGCGACCGTGTCGGATGCCCTTGAGTTGGGATCGGCTTGAGGATAGGGTCCTGGTGGGACCAGAAGCGATCCAGGAAATGGAAGAGCAAATGAAAACCATAAGACAAAGGATAAAAGAAGCGCAACATCGACAGAAGAGTTATGCCGATGCACACCGAGTCGACCGTAGTTATGAGGTCGGCGATCTAGTTTTCTTGTGGGTTAAACCGCATAAGAGTTCGATCAAGTTTGGAAAGGCAGCTAAACTCTCTCCTAGGTTCGTGGGACCTTTCGAGATTGTAGAGAGAAAGGGGCCCGTGGTCTATCGACTAGCCTTACCTGATTCTTTGAGGCGTATGCACGATGTTTTTCATGTATCTTCTTTGAGACATTATATTAGTGATCCTACACATGTGATTGACCTGAGTTCCTTGCAGGTATCAGATGAGGGAGCTCTCATGGCTGAGCCGGTCCGCATCTTAGATCATCATGTTCGACAGTTACAACGTCGAACGGTAGATCAGGTCAAGGTCCAGTGGGACAGTTATAGTCCACACTCGGCGACCTGGGAGGACGCAGATGATATGCATCATCAGTTTCCATTTTTTTTTGATAGATAGAAGTATGATACTGTGATACTTTATTTCTACATTTGTACTGAGAAACTTCGGGATGAAGTTTAGACCAAGAGGGTGTGTATGTAACATCCCGCTCTGGCACACCGAGACCACTTATTATTTGAGGACACTTGCTCGCAAGTGATCTGGACTTTTATGATGTTAGACCATTTATACTTGATTATGATGTGATTGACAGATGACATGATGTGTTACTATTTGATGTAGATGGGTGCTATTGACTCAGTTTTATTGAGTGTGCAGGGTTTTTGACCGTGAGGATGCAGAGGCATTGGTAGAACCCCCTTAGACTCTGGACTGAGTCAGGGAGTGTGCTTTTGGGTGATATGTTTACTATTATGTTTCATTCGATTCGATGATTTGTTGTTGACATTTCTGACATGATTGCTGATGATGCAGGCTGATGATAGCTTGCCAACCAGACTCACATATGGAGTAAAGGGGCCACACACAATTTGCAGAGAGGTTGAGGGAGAGGGGTGGATAGTAACCCTGCCACCGCCTGCTATCACTCCCGTCGTGGCTCAAACTGTAGGTTAACGATTACCTAGTTCGAGAGGATCCACGATGCCGTGAGGGTGGACTGTGACAGTCGCTCACGATGATTCTAAGGGGCGTGCAATAAGGCGGGGGCCTTATTCCTTAGAACCCTTAGTCTCCTACAAGTTCACCTGGTAGAGTGTTGACTCCAGGGGTTATAGAGGTCTACCAATCAGTCCATTCGGCGAGTGGCACCCTTGGAGCACATGGTGCATATTGAAGGGCATGTCGCCCAAAAGAAATTCAAGAGGCGAGTGGCACCCTTGGAGCACGTGGTGCATCCTGAAGGGCACGTCACGATAATGTGGTTGAAGGAGTCAGCCTAATTATCCCTAAGTCATCAGCACCTGAATAAAACCCTAAGCAATTCCCCCAACCAATCATCGCCTAGCTCAGAATCTAAGCCCTAAGCCTAANAAAAAAAAAAAAAAAAAACAAATTTAGTACGACCTTAACAAAAAAAATTTGCAAGGAAGAAATTGATTCCTAATGTGTGAAAGAACACAAGACATTAAATAATTAAACAGGAGGGTTGTTACAAACAAATGCTTCCAATATTTGGTTGATTGTAGGGGATATAAATATTGCAATATATTACAATATTACAATATTACAATGTAATAGTAATTCCATATTACAATGTAATATGGCATTACCATATTACAATGTAAAATGGTAATCCCATATTACATTGTAATATGGCATTACCATATTACATTGTAATATGGCATACAATATGGTATACCATATTACAACGTAATATGGTAATACCATATCTCATTTATTTTATTTTTTAAAAACTTAAAGCCATAGTCGCAATACTGACGATAGTTCGTCGGAAATAATTTTATATTTTACCACAACCGTCGCAATAGCGATGGAATTTCGTCGCAATTTGCCACATATTTTCATCGCACATACAACATCTGTGTCATAAGTTTGGTGTTGAGATATATTTTTGTCGATATTTCCACAGATTTTTGTCGCAAGTTGCGACGGTTTTGTGTCACACATTCAACATTTGCGTCGTAAGTTATTGGCTTGGCATAAATTGTCGTCGCAACTTGCCACACTTCTTCATTATTATTGTGACATAAGTTCGTTGTAATTGCAACGATTCATAGGGATAATCGATATTGAAGGTGGTGACATGTGGAGCACTTATTTCGTCGGTGTTTCCACGCACACCTAGATCGTGGATATAGCGATGAAATTATTCCGACGAAAAATATCTTGGCTTTCATGGAAATTGCGACGTATAAGTGTGGCAATATCAATGAAAAACCGTTGCAAATTTGGTCATATGTACTAGTGTCTTGATTTTCTTGATATTATTGATCTTCTGATAAGTGTGTTTTTACTGTGCATCTTGAACCTAGCTTCTCCCCTTTTCTCTTCTGCTGCATGTTTCCTCCCTACTTATTTTTGTCCTCAAAATTGTATCCCAAAATTCCTATTCAAAAATCCCCCAACACTCACCTATGGCTCATCCCCAGCCACTCAGGCCTTTTATGTCACAATTTTCCATGCCTCTATGAAATTTTGGAGGATTTAACTAGCTTTTGTACCTCTTTTGTGACTTCTTCTTCCTTTCTCAAAATTTCCTCCATGATCTATGTAGTTAAAGTCATGAGCTTCCGCTTAGTGTCTTTCACTGCTTGCTTCATTGTGCCCTACATAGTGGCCAACTCCCCTATCACCCATAGTGATTTTTCTTATAGGGGTTCATATTTCTGTGTAATACTATTCTGTTTTTCTTTCATTTATTCTACTTCATCATACAACTGTCTGTTAGCCATAATTGTTGTCTTATGTTCCGTAGTTGGTAAATTATTAATGCTTTCATTTTCTTTGTGGGACTTCTCCTACGCTCTCCTTATTTTATCCTTCACATCCTTCAGCTATGGATTCATCAGGAGATGGGTCCACATATGTGTGCTCTCGTCTCACATCCTTGTGCATTCTTGTTCTAGGATTTTGATTTTTGCAACTGATGTCTACACTGTCTTTTCCTTTGTTCCTTTTTTTTGGTTATGTCCCTGGTACTGTGCATGATTCAAAGTATTCAATATTGGTGCAGAACCCTTTTATGATTTCACCAATCTTTGACACATGTTCTTCCATTGTGGATTCAACTTCATTGGTACTTCTGGGATTTCTTTATACAGTTTTTGGACAACCATTTTTATCTTTTGCGCCATTTTATCAGCTTCTTCCTTCTCTTTCATTTCTTTCTTATCCTTTTCTTCATCCTCACTCTTCTCCTTTAGTGTGATTTCAACTTTTTCCTCCATTGTGTTATTTTCCTGTAGATTCGTTGTGTATTCCTTTTGTAGATTTGTATTTTCCACCATAAAGTTTATCAACTCACTATAAGAGGAATCTGCATAGAATCATAATGTAATGATCCCAAGCCAAATTATTTCTTGGAATCACTAACTACTACTAATTTATTGAGTTATTAAGTGCATACAAGATTCATCAACACATGGAGATCACAATATATTCAAGATGTAGAAGCACAAGCAAATATTTGACCTTTTTATTATGAGCAATGTAAGATCAATACAATAGATGGATGATCTGGCATAAACCTCAGATGGTCGTACAAGCAATAGATATAAGTTGCTACAAAATGCTCCCGACAATACAAAATAAGCCTCCAAAGGCTGGATATACAATGAAGACTGAATCAAGCAGATCTGAGTCGTACAAATGCTCAACCTCCAAGATGGAAAGTGCCACATCCTGCTAGAATGTTGAAGCCCTCAATAATTCTGCCCTGCTACCAAAAGTGTCCAATAATCCCGAGAAATATGTCAAATGATAGATCGGGCAATTGTAAGGACAACCAAGATGTCCAAATTCCCAAATCCACTCTCAAACCCCATAGATCTGAATTTCCCACTGAATGGGGTGTCCCACTGGATGAATGAAACCCTAGTTGGTTCATCCCTATTGAAGGAGGCCTCCAAATGCTATGAAACTCTCCAAGAATATAGATCAGGCTATGAGAATCCCGTGGGAGAAGTTTTGGACTCAGATCTCAAGCAGATCTCCCTAGATCTGAGTTTTACTGAATTACATGATGTCCCCTATGGCTCCAAGACGTCCCAATATGCAGACAAATGTAGAATGATGATAACCCTCCAGAAAATCCCTCAAACTGATGGTCCTTCCCTTGCAAACAAAACCCAATTGTCGGAATGGCCCCAGGCCCTCAGGATAAGCTGGATCGAACCTCCCTCCAGATGGTGGTGCACCCTTGCTGGAAACACAAGAACGGTATGACTTGCTACCTTATGAAGCGCTAGATGGAGATGGGCTGAGACTAGAATGGTGTGGAGGAGTCTTTCATCCTCGAGACCAAGCTGTGGAGCAAGGTGAGTGGATATTTCACCACTGAGCTGCTCACAACGGTTTGTACAGCAAAACCCCCAAACTGAATGCTCAAGAGGAATAGCAAATGCTAATCCAAAACCAGAATGAGTAATAGGTGCACCCCAGCCTCTTACTTATACTTTTCCTTCTAATTCTCTGTTGAGTTAGGTTAAATCCTAGGGTTAATATTCTATTCTTCTGTTGAGTTATCTTTTACTCCTTTATCCTTTTCCTTTCTTAAGGCAACTTAAAAATATAACTTTTAACTTCTTGACTTTCCCCCATTCAGTGTGAGACTATGACCTAGTGGGGGTGCCCAGGCCACTGAGTCTCCTCGTCACCTCTCTAAGAGGTGGGGGACATTACAGTCTCCCCTGCTTGAAATTTATTGTCCTCAAGCAATTCCAAACCTGGTTCTCTAACCACGTGCTCCTTCTCCCAAGTGGCATCCTTAATGGGTAAATCCTTCCACCTGAACAGATACTCCTTGATGCTTCGATTTTAGATCCTCTTCTCTCATACTTCTAACACCTCCTCTGGAATCAAAACAAGCTATCCCTCCTCATCCATGGGAGGTAATGCCTCAATAGGCCTGACATGTTGACTGAGGGATTTCTTAAGGCATGAGACATGGAAGATGTTGTGAATTTTACTACCCTGTGGAAGCTCTAGCTCATAATCTACTACCCCTATCCTCCTGCTAACTCTGTAAGGTCCAAAGAAACGTGGCTGTAGTTTCTCTGCTCCGCTTCTTTTAATGGAGGCTTGCATGTATGGTTGCAACCTCAAATAGACTAAATCACCAACCTTAAAGGTACGATCAACTCTGTGCTTGTCTGCTTGGACCTTTTGCTGGTTTTGTGCCCTCTGTAAATGATCCTTCAATTCCCTGAGAATGTCTTAGCTCTGCTGTATCCAATCCTGTACCATCGGAGCCCTGCTGTCACCAAATGCAATCTCCACAAATGATAAAGGATCATAGCTATATAAAGATCTGAAGGGTGACATGCCAATGGACATATGTTGGGTGGTGTTGTAGCAATATTATCCCAAATGTAACCATCTGACCCATGCTTTCTATTGTCTTGCTACGTAGTTTCTGAGGTAACCTTCCACCCATTTGTTGACTATCTCAGTCTGACCATCTGTATGAGGGTGATAGCTAGTACTAGGAGTCAATGTTGTACCCACTAATCTGAACAACTCCTACCAAAACGTACTCATGAATCTGTTGTCCCTGTCACTGATGATGGTTTTGGGTAGGTCGTGTAGTCTGAACACCTCTCTAAAAAATAATTCGGCCACTTGTGCTGCACTGAAGTCTGTGGCTATGGGAAAAAAGTGTACAAACTTCGTCAACCTGTCTACCACCACAAAAATTCAATCTTTCCCCTGTTCTCTGGGCAACCCAGTGATGAAATCCATGGATATACTTTCCCACTTGTGCTCTGGAATAGGTAGGGGCTGCAACAGACCTGCACGGTGCATGTTCTCATCCTTGTTTTCTTGGAATGTAGTGCATTCGTTGACATGCTTCATCACATCTTCCTTGAGGCCTTTCCATGCAAACCTTTCTCTCACCTGCATGTATGTCTTTCTGATGCCTTCATGCCCCGCTACTGGTGAGTTATGACATGCATGCAGGATCTTAGCTTTGAGAGCTGATCCAGGAACTAAAAAGATCTGACCTTTGTAATAGATGAGGTCATTTATGACCCTGAAGTTGTGATCCTGTATTTTCCCGTCCAACAATTGACAAGAGAACTGATCCTTTGCATATTCCACTATCAAGTGTTCCTTCCAGTCGACTGACATACCAGACATGGAAAAAATGGATGGCCTTCTAGATAATGCATCGACCACTGCGTTGTTCTTTCCTTTGACGAATTCAATGTCAAAGTCGT
>ML777773.1:1183725-1208742 GCA_009831015.1 Picea engelmannii
TATTTTCTCCTGGTGTACCTGTACCCCTTTTTCCCCTATGATGTGTCCCAAGTAAAGCACTTCTGTCATTCCAAACTCACACTTGGATTCCTTGGCATATAATGATTGTTCTTCCATGATTGAAAGGATTTGGTCCACATGTCAAAGGTGTTCCTCCCAGGTCTTGTTGTAAATGAGCAAGTCATCAAAGAATATCAACAAGTGTTTCCTCAACTGTTTGTTGAACACATGGTTCATGCAAGACTGAAATGTGGCTGGGGCGTTGGTTAACCCAAAGGGCATCACCAAAAACTCGTAATGGCCTTAGTGACACCTAAAGGCTATTTTTGAGATGTCCTCCTCCCTCATCTTGATTTGATGGTAGCCCGAGTGAAGATCAATTTTTGTGAAATATATAGCTCCATGTAGCTCATCCAGTAACTCATCAATCCTGGGTATGGGGTACCTGTTTTTGATCATCTTTTTATTCAAAGCCTGAAATTCAATGCACATTCTCATCGTTCCATCCTTCTTCTTCACCAAGACTACTGACGAAGAAAATGGGCTTGAACTTGGTCTGATGTGTCCCATGTCTAGAAGCTCCTTGATGGCCTTCTGTTGACGGGCAAAAATGACCGTCCGTCAACTAGGAGAGTGGAACCGGTCCGGGGTTGTCTAATAACCCAAGCCATTTGGGATGAACCACCCTGACGGGTTTAGCGGCTCCGTTAGCGGATCTAAGTCCTAAGAAAATAAAAGAAAACTAAGAAAACTACTCTAAACTAATTAATCTAACTAAAAATAACTATTAAAACAAACTAAACTAATCTAACTAAAAAATAAATAAAACAAACTAATAAACTAATCTAACTATTCTATATATATATATATACAATCTACTATCTAATACTATACTAACTCTAATAAATCAAATATCTAACTACTAACTGAAATAAATCTTATTCACAAAATGTACAATATTAACAATTTACAGATTTGAATGAAAACCTGAAAAACTCATTTGTATTCTTCCCTAAGACAGAGAGAAATATTTTTTGTTGATTTTATAATTTTATGAACAAGAAATAAAACAAAAACTAACTAAACTAAACAACTAAATTACTAACTCTAACTACAAATCTAAATACTGAAAAACAAACTGACCTGAAGAAACGCTCCAGGTTCGTCCTGTGTGTAATGATTGTCTTAGCTGATTGGAGGGAGGAAACCCACACCGAATTATCTAGGAGCTTCTCGTAAACAATAAGATACAGTGCTCTTCAAATATGATTACAGGACAAACAAGACATAAAAATTACAACAATCTTATGATTTATAAATCTTCACAGTTAGATAAACCTGTATGCAAATATCTATACGAAATGATTCAATTAAGGAAGAAGAGAAATCTGTGATTCATTAACTGAAACAAGGTAATGGTTGTATTTTTAAGTAATGGAAGAAATCAGATATGGATAACACATTAATTAAATCATATCATCCTGCAATAGATTATGATAGCTAAAGTAGTCTATAATCAACTGCAAACGACATGCCTAAACTTGAAACAAAAAATTGATATATTGAAAGCGAAAGTTGTAGCAAGACATCAACCCTTGTCTAAGTTTGTATTAGAAATCCATAGCCTGGTTCTCCCACAAGTGAGGATAATCCTTATGACAAAAAATAATAAGTATTTAAAGACCTTCCACAGGGTAAAACATCCCTGTGGAAGTTATCAAAACTGTTTACATAAAATCTGGGAAAATATCCCAAATCTGACTAAACTAGGAACCTAAAATAAAAACTAAATCACACAAATATCTCCTAGACTATCCAACATGCCCAATGTAATTCGGATGTACCTGAAAAGGGTAAAAAATGGACAAGTTAGGAGGATATTTTATTGATAAAAATGATAAAAATCTAATTCTATAGACTAGATACAGAATCTTGCGATTTTGTAGCTGGTCTAAATAAGACACAGAATCAACATTAAAATCAATTCAAATCTTTAAAGAATTAAAATTAACAAGTATCTAACAACTTATTTGAAGGACAAACGAATCATTCAAATTGAAATTGTTATACTAATTTGAAATCAAACAAGACTGAGATCAATCAAATGACTACAGAGATGCGTGTACTCTGTTTCGTTTGTTATCACAAAATCGGGTAAACAAAATCATGTTGGATAACCGACAGTAATGAAATCGATTCATAACCAATTGAAATCGATACAGTTAAACAAATCATAGGAAATCATTTATGCAGCTTTATCAACAGGAAACACGATTGAATCCAAACAAGATCATTTTCTCAAACTGAAATAACTGTATTAAATATAAACGATCATGCTAATAACAAATCAAATCAAAACTGGTATGTAAATTATCACATACGAAATCATAATGGGATCAATCAGTTGATAATAGGGTCTGTGGGATTCACCAAATCGTTTATTATTGCCAATTGGGGGGCGGACGAAATCGATTGACTTTCAATAAAAATCTTACTAGAATTCATTCCAAAACGAATCATTAACCGAATTTGACAGGGATAACATATGTCGATCTGGGTTTAACCAACTCGTTTTGAAAATTAAAATCAAACAGAGCAGTCTCAAGTCTATTTTTGATACGAATCCAACTCATAAAATCAATCGTACTAACTGAAGATACACAACAATCCAACCAAGATAAGAGCAAATCGAACAGTCGGAGTTTAACATAGTCGTTGTGTATCAAAACCGTTCCATGATTCAGGCGTAGATATCGTTCGCACAGGTTTAAATGAGAATATAATTTCCATATAAAACAAAGTCATTCTTTCCAAATCGGAGTTGAACAGAGTTGTATTCCTGATTTAGAAGATTTCATCAGACAGCATATTAAAAGATCATAACAATCAAACTCACGAAATCGTTTCAAAAATCAAATCATCAAAACTCAATCAGGGTTGATGTGATCCAACCACAATGAAATCATACCAAATCAAAACATGATCGTGTACTAATTTTAGCATGAAAACCTCATGTTCAGATTAGATACAAACAAAATCCAAGCGAAAGAAAACCATTGATTTTGTTAACTCACACCAACAGTCAAACGAATAAAAACAAATGAAAACCAATCAATTGCTAAACTGGGCATGGCCAAATCATTTAACCAAATCATAACCTCATTTAATTTTAGCAAAACGAAAACAATGTATAGGATGAACAACATAATCGTTTTCGATATGTCTATAACAGATTCATTTAGAACAATAGACAGAGCTATTTGAAAACCAAACTCAAATCATTATATTGATCCTAGCAATTCATAAAACGAAATTGATACCTAAATTCATACATGGATGACGAGCAAACAACTTGATCGTGACATTTTGGAATTGACGATGGCTATAGACGATTCGACATTCCTAAAAACGATGGAACCAATGGTTTTCTGCTTCCTATCATTTGCTTGAAGCTTGTCCCTTTTACTGGTCAACACTGCAACTTGGTTTTCCAATGATTGGATTTTCGATTGGAGTAAGGGAATGTCTATATAGTATCGTTCCAACCACACATCACATTGGTCACATGACGATTGTCCGGGCTTCAAAAATGCAGGTGAGGGTTTGGTTGCGTTGCCAAGGGTTTTGTTAGGTAGCTTGATCCCAGGGTAGCTAGGATTGTTCCTTAGGCAAGGGGGTAGATTAGAAACAAAGTCATAGGGTGGCTCGGAGCACAGACCTTGGGAGTAAGGGTACTCACTAGCTAGGAAGCGTTCGATGTCAGAGTCCGAGTCTTCACTGAGGACTATGGGCTTCTGCTCCGCACTAGGTTTAGGTTTATTCCTAGCCATTCTCGAGATAAGCCGGGCATTATTTTTACCTTTGCCATCAACAGTAGGGTTTCTTTTGACATTTCTGCTCACGAGCTTTTTTATAGCGTCAACCTTATCTGCTAAGATGTCGGATAAGTCAATATCAGGGTCGATCGAGGATTTAGGAGAGGGAAGTAGGACATGAAAGGGCACGGGTGGTTGGACCTTGGTTTCACTAACCACAGGCTTGTCTACTTGGATGGGCTCTGCATCAGCAAAAACATTCCGAGAGATAAATGCTTGCCAACTATCACCGTGGAGATTTAAGTGATGAACAACGATGAGTCTGATTAGGCCATGGTGGAACAGGCTACTATCAGCCTTTTCTCGTTTAAACCTTTTCGACATTTTATAAAGGCTACGCTGGAAGTAAAAAGGAATATTCAAAGGATAACCCATAAAATTCATTAACAGTCGAAGGTGATAAAGAAAAACTAGTCCATATCGACCCTCACAGGTCATGAATTGTTTGACCACCATCAAAAGATCATGCCATCTTGGTTTAAGCATGGAAATGGGCATACCTCTGTCAC
Source organism: Picea engelmannii (assembly GCA_009831015.1). Taxonomy (NCBI): domain Eukaryota; kingdom Viridiplantae; phylum Streptophyta; class Pinopsida; order Pinales; family Pinaceae; genus Picea; species Picea engelmannii. The sequence continues at coordinate 1,188,110 of ML777773.1, forward strand.
AGGATGTGACCTTTCGTGAGATGAACAACAAAGGCCATGGCACCTCCACCACTTTAGAGTTTTTAAACCATCGCTGGCCTGTGGACACTAACCCTGTGGCAGAGCTAATGAAATCCTCATTCAGCTCAAGCTGAATTTCGCCTACTTTGGACCTACAACCATCGAAATTCAGGGCGAACTGTTGTGCAACAAATAGATTAAAACCCTCAAACTGCTGTACAAAGGTGAGCCAACCGCTATCCTCTAAGTCTTTCCAGGAATTGTCGAACAGTAGCAAGGCTTGGCTGCCATTCGGCTCAATTCGCACCGCTGGTTCCATAACGAAGAGCATACAGTGAACGAGCCAGGGTTTGAGTGCAGCATACATAGGAACAAAATGCCCGAAGGATTACCCGAGCTAACAGAGGTAAAACAGGGATAGGAGCAACATTAATGACATCGTGCGAAGGTGGTGGAACTATTTTTTGGCCATGGAGAATAGTCATTACCAAGGTACAACCGCCGACGCTTTCTACTATACAAATCACAACGCACATATGTTATAACTAGACCATTTCAATCAATCAATTGAAACCTTTAGTAAGTGGATAAACCATGCGCGCAATCAAACGTTATGCCATAGTTTTAAAACCAAACATACAAATCGAAACCAATATCAAGTGTTGGACCAATGCACCAATGCGTTTTGATAACATGAACTAGGTGTCATATTAAATGATATATATCAAGGGTTTAACCATAACACCTATGTATTTTTATGAAACCAATGGTCAACTAGATCAAATCAAGGAACATATAAATCCAATTACCAATGCATCACAACCTCAATTACTCATGAAACGAAATTACATAATCTAATCAAAGAATGTCCAATGAGTACAGATCAAAAAGTTTTGCCAACTGCATAATGATAACTAAAATGTAAATGCAATGGGCATATCTACAAGAAGGATAAAGACAATTCAATAATGATTTTAATGCGACTTCGAAAGACCAAGTTTTCATGCTTACAGTCGTGAAAACAAAAATGAAGGTAAGTGTGCAAATGGCGCAAAGAATAAAAGTGAGAATTGCGACGAAAAATTAATGTTTGCAAAACATTGGTGTAGGCAGCTTATAAGACAGTGAAAAAAAAATGTGAATTGGCTGCCAACAATGGCGATACAATAGTAGACGCAACTATCTCTGACAAAATAACAAATTTAGATTAGGACAGCAAATTCCAACTCAAAAACAACAACCAGAAAATTGTATAAACATCATCATTAACCAACTATTCCAGCAGTGTTTTAAAAGATGAAAACAGATAACAGTCCCAAGACCAGTGAGTCATGATATTAAAGATAAAATCTCCAATACTGTTGACAGAGCCACTGCTGCCAGCAGGCGTCCATAGCCTCGACAGGGTTGCCATTTAACCCACTCTGACATCTGTATCCTGCCAAGAAGTTCTAGATCAAAATAAAGGACATTAAAGAGGTTTCTTATTTGTAAATTTTCATATACTTGACATTGCTTCGCTGCCAGCGGGCCTGTTCAGTACCCCTAAAAAGTTGTCTTAGCATCATGCATGCATTTACCCGCTGCCAGCAGACCTATTCAGCATCCCGGTGGGTTTACAAGCACTTCCAACAACTCTTATTAATAATTTATTTTGTTTTGTTTTTTCATAGATATATAGTTGAGCGGGGTGCTGAAAATCATGATATTTTAACATATTTTTTCAGACCTCATCAGAATTTTTTAGAACTGTCCTTTATTAAGATCCATAGATGTTTCATTTATAAAAACAACTTCCTAAGGCAGGGAGACATCTTCTGAGTCATTCCCTTAAGGAATAGGGAGAACGTAAAAAGATAATAGATGATCATGACAAGCTTTACTCAGAGATCGAAATCAATCAACTCCTTTCGAACAACAGACTTTTGCCAACATAGATATAAATTTCAGAAATATACCATTGATGTTTATACAATTTTCTTAGCAGTTATTTCAGTGAAGGAATTTTCTGTATTCTTTGTCTGAATAGCTCAGTATACAGGTATGTGTATTTCAAAAACAAAAACTGATAAATTCAGAGGAAAAATAAAAAACAAAAGAAAACGAAAAAGAAAACAGAAGCAAAATATGTACATAATATACAAGGGTTGTCATCAAACAAAGTATCTTTTCGAGGCTTGCCCATTCACCGGATAGGTGTCAGGATGCCCTTCAAGATTTTGCAATCGAAAAGAACTGGGACCCAACTTTTTAGCAATTAAAAACGGTCCAAGCCATAAATTTTGAAATTTAGTGTGCTCTCCCTTTCCCTCATGCGGTTTGTCCCATTTCAAGACGAGATCACCTACTTTGAAATTCCTATCAGAAGAAGATTTAGAATCGAACCATCTTTTAACCAATAGTTTATGTTGATCTAACTTATGTTTAGCTTGGGCTCTTACCTCTTCTAGCTTCATCAAAGAGTTAATTCGGTTTTCCAAAGGGGGACAATCTTCTTCTTGGATTTTCTGTGACAACTGAAGCGAAGGAAGAAGAATGTGAGGTGGAAGAATTTCTTCTCTGCCATAAACGAGAAAAAAGGGGGAGTTACCTACAATAGCTTTTGGTGTTACCCTATCAGCCCACAACGCGTTTAACAGTGCATTGTGCCAATTTTTGTGATTTTCAACCACCGTTCTCTTGATGATTTTAATCAAGTTCTTGTTTGCTGATTCTGCCAATATGTTGCCCTGAGGGTAATAGATATCATAATAATTTAGTTTGATTCCTTTTTCCAAAGAAAACTCCCTCATATCAAGAGAGTAAGAAGCGTTATCGAATACTAAACAGTCAAGGATACCAAAACGAGTGATAATATTCGAATTTAGAAAGGCGATTACCTGACTGGTATTGACAGTTCTTAACGCAGCAGCTTCGGACCACCAGGTAAAGTAATATGTGGCTGTCACAATAAACTTGTGTTGTTGTGAGGACGGGGGGTTGATTGGACCTATGATATCAAGGCTTCACTGCTGAAAAGGGGAATCTACTGGAACAGGCTGCAAAGGAAAGGTTGGTTTCTGCAACCGCCTTGATGCATTTTGACAAATGGTACATTTATGACACAAAGCATGGGCATCTCTAAAAAGGGTGGGCCAGTAATAACCGGCTCTTAAAACCTTATGGGCAATGGTGTCACCACCAAAATGGCCACCAACTTCTCCTGCATTGAACTCTAGCAAGACTTTTTCTGCTTCGTCTATTTCAAGACATCACATCAGTACGCCGTCAAAACTTTGACGAAACATGATACCATTAACCAGATGAAAGGAGGCAGAATTTAATCTCGATGCTCTTCTTTTAGTGGGATCCAGGTGACAGGGGGCTTACCCATGTTCAAGACATAATCTTATATCGTCTTACCAAGGACTGACAGGGTTTTGTGTGCAACAGATTAGACTTTGATCGTGCTGTCCTGGGTTTGACGTATCACTTTCTTCTTGTTGTCCTGGTACTGAATCAACAACTAACTTGCATAACCCTTGGCCTCTCACTATCTGAGCTGGGGTGATTTCTAGGTCATACTCCTGTAAGGAGGTGACCCAGTTAGCCCTCTTTTCACCTAGTTCCTTCTGCACTAACAAGTTCCTGACGGTTGGGTAGGGGACAATGACTTTCATCCTAGACTTCAACAGATAAGATCGGAAATTATTGACTTCTTTGAAAATAGTGCAGGCTTGTTGATCTACCACTGGATCGTTAAGTTCAGTGCCTTTGAAGGCAAATCTCATAAAGGCGATGGGTACTTCATTGTTCTCCACATTCTTTTGGGTTAGGACGGCGGCATAGGAATGGTCAGAAGCAAAAGTGTAGAGTGTAAAGTCTTGAGAAAAGTATGGGCTCATGAGAGACGAAGCATCTATTATGGCCTTCTTTATTTCATTAAAAGTTGATTTTCTAGGGGTCCCCAGTGATATTGGGTGTCTTTCTTAACTAGGTTTTGCAAGGTTCTGACCATTTCGGAGAAGCTGGGGATAAATCTTCTCATAAAGTTAATCTGGTCTAAGAAAGATTGCATAGATTTTTTGGATGTAGGAGGGGGAAGCTTTGCAATAACTTGTTTCCTTTCAGGGTCGATAATCATCCCTTCGCTCGACACAATAAATCCAAAGAGTTTACCCTGTTCTACTACAAAGATGGATTTTTTAGGGTTCAAGGAGATGTTGTATTTATGACATCATTGTAGAACGGCTCATAAGTGAGTTAGATTGTCGTCTTTGTTTTTAGAAAATACGGTCACATCATCTAAGTAAAATACGATGGACTGATTGATTAAGCCTCGGAAAGCAATGTCCATTGCTCTCTGGAAAGTGGCACCAACATTAATCAATCCAAAGGGCATTTTTCGATAAGCATAAGTACCCCACAGGGTATGGAAGGTAGTTTTAAGTTGGTCTGGTGGAGACATCAGGACTTGGTTGTACCCCAAGAAACCATCCAGTAAGGATAGCCTCTCAGAACCAGATACCTGTTGAAGGATCTGTTCCATGGGTGGGACAGGATAGTTGTCTTTATCAGACGCTCTATTAAGGTTTCAGAAATCGACGTAGAGTCGGATTTCCCCACTTTTATTTCGGACTAGCACAAGGTTAGAAACCCATTCAGTGTGCCTAACAGGGAAAATAATCTTAGCATTTAGGAGCTTATTCAATTCTTTTTGAACGGTCGGTTCGAGCTTAGGGTGCATTTTTGTTAGTTTTTGTTGAAAGGGTAAGGTTTGGGGCTTCATAGGAATGACATGTTGTATGATGTTAGGGTCGAAAGTTTTAAGGTCATCATACGTCCATGCAAAGACATCTTTAAATTCTTTGAAAAATTTGATAAATGCAACTTTTTCTTGTTCAGAACATCCTACCCCTAGATTAATGCACTGCGGATTGTCCTTAGTTCCTAAGTTTACTTTTTCATATGACAATGAGGAACTATTGGTTTTATAGTTGACTGTCTTTTTAAATTTATCTTCAAAATCATAAAACTTTTCTAATCTAACTACAGATTTGGGTATCGAATTTACCATGTCCGATAAAGCTTCAGGAGTTTTCGGATCAGGTATTACCATAAAATCGTGCAAATTGTCGTCGTGTGTGTGTTCATTTATCACCGCGCCTTGAAAAGTTTCTTCCATGTGCAGGAAGTTGATGATCTGCTGATCGTCGTCAAAGACTCTCCAGTTCATGATGTTGTCGGGAACGGATGGCCTGAACAATAGCTCGATGGAGAATGTGTCTGAGGACAAGCCTTCTGCAGGAAGAAGTTTAGAAGCTACATTAGCTAATAGATCTACTTCAGAATTATTCGATCTAGGAATAGAATTTATATTGAAAGCATAAAATTTGTTCATTAAATTCTGTACCTCAGATTGGTAGCTTTTCAGATGCGGAGATAGACAGAGGATAGAATCTCTTACATGTCTAACCACTATTTCAGAGTCGCCAAAGACAGCCAAGTTTTGAATGTTCATATCCAAAGATTTTCTGAGACCTTGCAGTAAAGCCTCATAATCTATAGTATTATTAGTACATTCAAATTCCAGCCTACATGCAATCAATGTTTTGTTACCTGCCGGATCGATAATGACGCAGCCAGCTCCATCTCCTTGTTTGGACTTTGACCCGTGAAAATAAAGATACCAAACTTGATTTCCATCGGGTACATGAGACCGTTGCGTAGAATCTGTAGGCTGGAAATATGATACAATCTCGGACTGTTGTTCTGGATTGGTGATAGCTGAAGCCTCGACCATGAAATAGCCGAAAAAGGTGTCCATCCCTTGTACTTCGGGTGAATCAGCATAAGGTGTAAATGGTTTGTTAGGATCGTTCAAATCAGTGACTGTGAACTTAAGGTAGCGTTCACGATTCACCTTTATCTTGTTAGGCTTGTCGTTCTCTGGAAGCCATAGATGAGACCAATATGTCGCGAAATAGCCATGTAACTGCTCCGACCAGTCCCTGCTTAAAAAAAAACCATACACTTCTGAAATATCCCAACAATTATATAAACAACTTGATGAACCTTGGGGTTAGATGATAATCTAATAAGCACATTCTTTAGTTCTCCTATAACTTTAACATTTGTCCGATCAATTTGTATGATTTTTAAGGTGGAGGGTTCAAATTCGGCGTTACTCTTTTGGCATACAGACCATGGCATCACATTGGATGACGCCCCTGAGTATAGCATACAAATGTGCACGTTTCTATTAAAGATTTCGAAGGTTAACAAAAATGGAGGTACATTTTTGCGAGAACTAAGAGTGGTAGTTTGTGGCTTTTCACTCGCAGTTTCTAAAGCTACTTTATCTACATTATTTACATTACTTACAGGAAGGCTTCCTTTATCTTGAGGATCAGAATTGTTTTTAGTGGAAGTCTTCTGGGAAACTTTGTTCTGCACAACCTTGTTACTGCTTGAATTACCATTTTTGCCATTCTCTGAGATATTTTGTAAAAAAATTTGTAGCAAAAATGGAAATTTCAATAACTCGTAAACATAAATGTTAGCCCTCAAATTTTTAAGATCTTCAACTACATCATAATCCAAGTTGGGGTTCACATTACTCTGTTTAGTCTCAGCTGATTTGGACTGCTTTGGAGGCGAAGTTGTAGTGTTTTCGGCAGAAGGTTTGTTGGCTGTCTTACTCCTGGTATTATAGGGATGTATTGTCTCGAAGTTAGCTTGAAAGATGTTATCCGAGAAGTGTCCAAAAATATTCAAAGAAGACTCCTTTTCTTGAACTGTCTCTTGTTCAACTACCTCCTCAGGAATCTCAGGAGGCATCAAGTTATCTTGGGCTTCTAGAATTGTTTGAAGGGTGCATTGCATAATTTCTAGATTAAGGCCTTCGGTGGTTGGATTAGGTCGATTGGTAGGAAAAGGCTTCCAGAACGGGGGTTTGTAAGGCCCTTTTCTCGAGGAAGCTTCTTCGGTCATCCTTTTTAAGTCTATAACTTGATTTGACAGTTTTTGAACAACTTTGGTTAAGTTTTCTAAATCAGAGCTTTCAGGTTGTGTTTTACTTTGAGTGGGTCTGGGGAGGATTTCAATCTTCATTTTGGAAGAAGAACTAGTCTCTGTTTCGTTGCTAGTAGAGTCTTTAGGGCTAAGTATGTCTTTTTCGATCTAGTTGGCCTCCCCGAAGGCTTCTAACAATGTGGATTTCTTAGATAGTTTAACCCAAATAGATATACTTTGATGCAAAGCTTTAGTGTAGTACGCTATTATAAGATTCTCGGCGGGCATGGAATCAACAGGGATTCGATTTTTAAGTGTTAAGAATATTTGATCAAAGTCTTTAACTTTTTCTTTTGGGTTCATTCTTAAGCTAGAATGGTCCATGACTAGGACTTCCGGAGGCTTACCGTCTTCGAACTTTTCCAAAAAGCATGACTCAAACTTTTCCCAAGACACGATGGTATGGGGTTGTTGGGAAAAATACCATGTGGATGCATTGCCCTCGAAAGTGTAGGGGAACAACCTACAGACAATGTATTCATGTTCAACATTACAGAGTCTTATGGCTAACATAAAAAAATTTATGTGATCTTCAACGATCTATTTTGAGTCGGAGTCAAACTTGGGAAGCCATTTCTCTGGATGTTTAGGTAAAGGATGTTGAGCTCCAGGTACGGCTACGACATCCTGGTCAAGACAAGGTCTAGCAGGGTTGTTCTAATTTTCCATTGGTGTAGTGGGTGTGGAAGGATGAGAAGGGGAGTTTCCTTCGTCAGAGGAATTTCCTCCAAAAGAGGAAGGAGATGATGGAGGTGGTGAAGGAGGTATCCCAGATCCTCCTGTAGCAGGATTTTAGATTGGATCTGAGGGATTCATAGTGAGGTTAGTGTCTCCTAATTTTTCTCTGATATCAGAGAAATCCAAAGGTTGACCCCACGGATGGTTTGGTTTCCTCAAACAAGCTAAGGCACTGTTTGTTTTTATAAGAGATTCGCGGACAATCTCTTGTATGTCACCACCTCTAGGATTAGGGGTTGTTGGCTCAACTATGATCTGTGGATCGTCGGTTGAAGTGGTTGTTGTTTGAAGGGGAATATTATCGTTTGAATGGCTTCTAGTCACTATAGGTGAGCGATTAGGTGGTGGAGGAGTCTTTCGACCGCCTCGTGCCATTAATTAATTTCATGCCCTCCTTCTAGCGCCATTTTTTGACGGGCAAAAATGACCATCTGTCAACTGGGAGACTGGAACTGGTATGGGGTTGTCTAATAACCCAAGCCGTTTGGGATGAACCACCCTGACGGGTTTAGCGGCTCCGTTAGCCGATCTAAGTCCTAAGAAAACAAAAGAAAACTAAGAAAACTACTCTAAACTAACTAATCTAACTAAAAATAACTATTAAAACAAACTAAACTAATCTAACTAAAAAAGAAATAAAATAAACTAATAACTAAATTACTAATTTAGCTATTAGTTTTAAGAAATAAAACAAACTAATAACTAAATAACTAAATTACTTTTAAGTGTTAACAAACTAAACTAATCTAACTAAAAAAGAAACTAAACTAAACAACTAAATTACTAACTCTAACTACAAATCTAAATACTGAAAAACAAACTGACCTGAAGAAACGCTCCAGGTTCGTCCTGTGTGTAATGATTGTCTTAGCTGATCGGAGGGAGGAAACCCGCACCGAATTATCCAGGAGCTTCTCGTAAACAATAAGCTACAATGCTCTTCAAATATGATTACAGGACAAACAAGACATAAAAATTACAACAATCTTATGATTTATAAATATTCACAGTTAGATAAACCTGTATGTAAATATCTATACGAAATGATTCAATTAATGAAGAAGAGAAATATGTGATTCATTAACTGAAACAAAGTAATGGTTCTATTTTTAAGTAATGGAAGAAATCAGATATGGATAACACATTAATTAAATCATATCATCCTGTAATAGATTATGATAACTAAAGTAGTCTATAATCAACTACAAACGAGATGCCTAAACTTGAAACAAAAAATTGATATATTGAAAGCAAAAGTTGTAGAAAGACATCAACCCTTGTCTCAGTTTGTATTAGAAAACCATAGCTTGGTTCTCCCACAAGTGAGGATGATCCTTATTACAAAAAATAATAAGTATTTAAAGACCTTCCACAGGGTAAAACATCCCTGTGAAAGTTATCAAAACTGTTTACATAAAATCTGGGAAAATATCCCAAGTCTGACTAAACTAGGAACCTAAAATAAAAACTAAATCACACAAATATCTCCTAGACTGTCCATCATGCCCAATGCAGTTCGGATGTAGATAAAAAGGGTAAAAAATGGACAAGTTAGGAGGATATTGTATTGATAAAAATGATAAAAATCTAATTCTATAGACTAGCTACAGAATCTTGTGATTTTGTAGCTGGTCTAAGTCAGACACAGAATCAACATTAAAATCAATTAAAATCTTTAAAGAATTAAAATTAACAAGTATCTAACAGCTTATTTGAAGGACAAACGAATCATTCAAATTGAAATTGTTATACTAATTTGAAATCAAACAAGACTGAGATCAATCAAATGACTACAGAGATGCGTGTACTCTGTTTCGTTTGTTATCACAAAATCGGGTAAACAAAATCATGTTGGATAACCGACAGTAATGAAATCAATTCATAAGCAATTGAAATCGATACAGTTAAACAAATCATAGGCAATCGTTTATGCAGCCTCATCAACAGGAAACACGATCGAATCCAAACAATATCATTTTCTCAAACTGATATAACTGTATTAAATATAAACGACCATGCTAATAGCGAATAAAATCAAAACTGGTATGTAAATTATCACATATGAAATCATAATGGGATCAATCAGTTGATAACAGGGTCTGTGGGATTCACCAAATCATTTATTATTGCCAATTGGGGGGCGGACGAAATCAATTGACTTTCAATAAAAATATTACTAGAATTCATTCCAAAATGAATCATTAACCGAATTTGACAGGGATAACATATGTCGATCTGGGTTTAACCAACTCGTTTTAAAAATTAAAATCAAACAGATCAGTCTCAAGTCTATTTTTGATATGAATCCAACTCATAAAATCAATCGCACTAACTGAAGATACACAACAATTCAATCAAGACAAGAGAAAATCGAATAGTTGGAGTTTAACATAGTCGTTGTGTATCAAAACCGTTCCATGATTCAGATGTACATATCTTTCGCACAAGTTTAAATGAGAATATCATTTCCATATAAAATGAAGTCATTCTTTCCAAATCGGAGTCGAACAGAGTTGTATTCCTGATTTAGAAGATTTCATCACACAGGATATTAAAATCTGATAAAAATCAAACTCACGAAATCGTTTCAAAAATCAAATCATCAAAACTCAATCAGGGTTGATGTGATCCGACCACAACGAAATCATACCAAATCAAAACATGATCGTGCTCTAATTTTAGCATGAAAACCTCCTGTTCAGATTAGATACAAACAAAATCCAAGCGAAAGAAAAGCATTGATTTCGTTAACTCACACCAACAGTCAAACGAATCAAAACAAATGAAAACCAATCAATTGCTAAACTGGGCACAGCCAAATCATTTAACCAAATCATAACCTCATTTAATTTTAGCAAAACGAAAACAATGTACAGGATGAACAACATAACCATTTTCGATATGGCTATAATAGAGTCATTTCGAAAAATAGACAGAGCTATTTGAAAACCAAACTCAAATCATTATATTGATCCTAGCAATTCACAAAACGAAATTGATACCTAAATTCATACCTAGATGACGAGCAGACAACTTGATCATGACATTTTCGAATTGACGACGGTTGTAGCCGATTCGACATTCCTACAAACGATGGAACCAATGGTTTTCTGCTTCCTATCATTTGCTTGAAGCTTGTCCCTTTTACTGGTCAACACTGCAACTTGGTTTTCCAATGATTGGATTTTGGATTGGAGTAAGGGAACGTCTATATAGTATTGTTCCAACCACACATCACATTGGTCACATGACGACTCTCCAGGCTTCGAAAATGCAGGTGAGGGTTTGGTTGCGTTGCCGAGGGTTTCGTTAGGTAGCTTCATCCTAGGGCAGTTAGGATTGTTCCTTAGGAAAGGGGGTAGATTAGAAACAAATTCATAGGGTGGCTCGGAGCACAGACCTTGGGAGTAAGGGTACTCACTAGCTAGGAAGTGTTCGATGTAAGAGTCCAAGTCTTCACTGAGGACTATGGGCTTCTGCTCAGGACTAGGTTTAGTTTTATTCCTAGCCATACTCGAGATAAGCTGAGCATTATTTTTACCTTTTCCATCAACAGTAGGGTTTCTCTTGACCTTTTTTCTCACAGGCTTTTTTATAGCCTCAACCTTATCTGCTAAGACGTCGGATAAGTCAATATCAGGGTCGACCGAGGGTTTAGGAGAGGGCAGTAGGACATGAAAGGGCACGGGTGGTTGGACCTTGGTTTCACTAACCACATGCTTGTCTACTTGGATGGGTTGTGCATCAGCAAAATCATTCTGAGAGATAAATGCTTGCCAACTATCACCGTGGAGATTTAAGTGATGAACAACGATGAGTCTGATTAGGCCATGGTGGAACAGGCTACTATCGACCTTTTCTCGTTTAAACCTTTTTGACATTTTGTAAAGTCTACACTGGAAGTAAAAAGGCATATTCAATGGATAACCCATAAAATTCATTAACAGTCGAAGGTGATAAAGAAAAACTAGTCCATATCAACCCTCAGAGGTCACGAATTGTTTGACCACCATCAAAAGATCATGCCATCTTGGTTTAAGCATCGAAATGGGCATACCTCTGTCACAGGATGTGACCTTTCGTGAGAATAACAACAAAGGCCATGGCACCTCCTCCACTTTAGAGTTTTTAAACCATCGCTGGCCCGTGGATGCTAACCCTGTGGCAGAGCTAATGAACTCCTCATTCAGCTCAAGCTAAATGTCGCCTACTTTGGCCCTATAGCCATTGAAAGTCAGGGTGAACTGTTGTGCAACAAATAGATTAAAACCCTCAAACCACTATACAAAGGTGATCCAACTGCTATCCTCTAATTCTTTCCGGGCATTGTCGAACAGTAGCAAGGCCTGGCTACCGTTCGGCTCAATTTGCACCACTGGTGCCATAAGGAATAGTATACGGTGAACGAGCCAGGGTTTCAGTGCAGCATACACAGGAACAAAACGCTCGAAGGCTTACCCGAGCTAATATAGGTGAAACAGGGATAAGAGCAACATTAATGACATCGTGCGAAGGTGGTGGAACTATTTGTTGGCCATGCAGAATAGTCATTACCAAGGTACAACCGCCGACGCTTTCTACTATACAAATAACAATGCACATGTGTTATAACTAGACCATTTCAATCAATCAATTGAAACCTTTGGTAAGTGGATAAACCATGCACACAATCAAACGTTATTCCATAGTTTTAAAACCAAACATACAAATCGAAACCAATACCAAGTGTTGGACCAATGCACCAATGCGTTTTGATAACATGAACTAGGTGTCATATTAAATGATATATATCAAGGGTTTAACCATAACACCTATGCATTTTTATGAAACCAATGGTCAAGTAGATCAAATCAAGGAACATATAAATCCAATTACCAATGCATCACAACCTCAATTACTCATGAAATGAAATTACATAATCAAATCAAAGAATGTCCAATGAGTACAGATCAAAAAGTTTTGTCAACTGCATAATGATAAATAAAATGTAAACGTAATGGGCATATCGACAAGAAGGATAACGAAAATTCAATAATGATTTTAATGTGACTTTGAAAGACCAAGTTTTCACGCTTACAGTCGTGAAAACAAAACCGAAGGTAAGTGTGCAAATGGCGCAAAGAATAAAAGTGAGAATTGCGACGAAAAATTAATGTTTGCAAAACATTGGTGTAGGCAGCTTATAAGACAGTGAAAAAAAATGTAAATTGGTTGGAAACAATGGCGACACACTGGTAGAAGCAATTATCTCTACCAAAAGAACAAATTCAGATTAGGCCAGCAAATTCCAACTCAAAAACAACAACCAGAAAATTGTATAAACATCATCATTAACCAACTATTCCAACAGTGTTTTAAAAGATGAAAACAGATAACAGTCCCAAGACCAGCGAGTCACGATATTAAAGATAAAATCTCCAATACTATTGACAGAGCCACTGCTGCTAGCAGGTGTGCATAGCCTCGACAGGGTTTCCATTTAACCCACTCTGACATCTGTATCCTGCCAAGAAGTTCTAGATCAGAATAAAGGACATTAAAGAGGTTTCTTATTTGCAAATTTTCATATACCTGACATTTCTTCGCTGCCAGCAGGCCTGGTCAGTACCCCGATGAAGTTGTCTTGGCATCATGCATGCCCTTACCCGCTGCCAGCATACCTGTTCAGCATCCTGGCGGGTTTTAAAGCACTTCCCACAGCTCTTATTAATAATTTATTTTGTTTTGTTTTTTCATAGATATATAGTTGAGCGGGGTGATGCTAAAAATCATGATATTTTAACATATTTTTTCAAACCTCATCAGAATTTTTTAGAACTGTCCTTTATTAAGATCCAGAGATGTTTCATTTATAAAAACAACTTCCTAAGGCAAGGAGACATCTTCTGATTCATTCCATTAAGGAATAGGGACAACATAAAAAGATAATAGATGATCATGACAAGATTTACTCAGAGATGGAAATCAGTCAACTCCTTTCGAACAACAGACTTTTGCCAACTCAGATAGAAATTTCAGAAATATACCATTGATGTTTATACAATTTTCTTAGCATTTATTTCAACAAAGGAATTTTCTGTATTCTTTGTTTGAATAGCTCAGTATACAGGTATGTGTATTTAAAAAACACAAACTGATAAATTCAAAGGAAAAATAAAAAACAAAAGAAAACGAAAAAGCAAACAGAAGCAAAATATGTACATAATATACAAGGGTTGTCATCAAGCAAAGTATCTTTTCAGGGCTTGGCCATTCTCCAGATTGGTGTCAGGCTGCCCTTCAAGATTTTGCAATCGAAAATAACTGGGACCCAACTTTTCATCAATTAAAAATGGCCCAAGCCATAAATTTTGAAATTTAGTGTGCTCTCACTTTCCCTCATGCGGTTTGTCCCATTTCAAGACGAGATCACCTACTTCGAAATTCCTATCAGAAGCAGAGTTAGAATTGAACCAACTTTTAACCAATAGTTGATGTTGATCTAACTTACGTTTAGCTTGGGCTCTTACCTCTTCTAGCTTCATCAAAGCGTTGATTCGGTTTTCCAAAGGGGGACAATCTTCTTCTCGGATTTTCTGTGACAACTGAAGCGAAGGAAGAAGAATGTGAGGTGGCAGGATTGTTTCTCTGTCATAAACGAGAAAAAAGGGGGAGTTACCTACAGTAGCTTTTGGTGTTACCCTATCATCCCACAACGCGTTTAACAATGCATTGTGCCAATTTTTGTAATTTTCAACCACCGTTCTCTTGATGATTTTAATCAAGTTCTTGTTTGTTGATTCTGCCAATCCGTTTCCCTGAGGGTAATAGCTAGTAGAATACTTTAGTTTGATTCCTTTTTCCAAAGAGAACTCGCTCATCTCAAGAGAGTAAGAAGCGTTATCGAATACTAAACAGTCAGGGATACCAAAACGAGTGATAATATTCGAATTTAGAAAGGCGATTACCTGACTGGTATTGACAGTTCTTAACGCAGCAGCTTCAGACCACTGGGTAAAGTAATCTGTGGCTATCACAATAAACTTGTGCTGTTGCGAGGACGGGGGGTTGATTGGACCTATGATATCAAATCCCCACTATTGAAAAGGAGAATCTACTGGAACGGGCTGCAAAGGAAAGGCTGGTTTCTGCAACCACCCTGATGTTTTTTGATAAATGGTACATTTACGACACAAGGCATGGGCGTCTATAAAAAGGGTGGGCCAGTAATAACTGGCTCTTAAAACCTTATGAGCAGTGGTGTCACCACCAAAATGGCCACCAACTTCTCCTGCATGCAACTCTAGCAAGACTTTTTTCTGCTTCATCTTTTTCAAGACAGCACATCAGTACGTCGTCAAAAATTTGACGAAACAT
The DNA here is from genome assembly GCA_009831015.1 of Picea engelmannii. Lineage (NCBI taxonomy): Eukaryota > Viridiplantae > Streptophyta > Pinopsida > Pinales > Pinaceae > Picea > Picea engelmannii. The sequence goes on from ML777773.1 coordinate 1,203,257, forward strand.
GATACCGTTGACCATATGAAAGGAGGCAGAATTTAATATCAACGCTCTTCTTTTAGCGGGATCCAGGTGACGGGGGCCTGACCCATGTTCAATACAGAATCTTATATCGTCATACCAAGGACTGACAGGGTTTTGTGTGCAATAGATTAGACTTTGATCGCATTGTCCTGGGTTTGACGTATCACTTTCTTCTTGCTGTCCTGGTACTCAATCAACAACTAACTTGCATAACCCTTGGCCTCTCACTATCTAAGCTGGGGTGATTTATAATTCGTACTCCTGCAAGGAGGTGACCCAGTTAGCCCTCTTTTCACCTAGTTCCTTCTGCACTAACAGGTTCCTGACAGCTGGGTAGGGGACAATGAGTTTCGTCCTAGACTTCAACAAATAAGACCAAAAATGATTTACTTCTTTGAAAACAGCGTAGGCTTGTTGATCTACCGCTAGATAGTTACGTTCAATGCCTTTGAAGGCATATCTCATAAAGGCGATGGGTACTTCATTGTTCTCAACATTATTTTGGGTTAGGACGGCGGCATAGGAACGGTCAGAAGCAAAAGTGTAGAGTGTAAAGTCTTGAGAAAAGTCCGGGCTCATGAGAGACGGAGCGTCTATTATGGACTTCTTTATTGCATTAAAAGATTGATTTTCTAGGGGTCCCCAGTGATATTGGGTGTCTTTCTTAATTAGGTTCTGCAAGGGTTTGACAATTTTGAAGAAGCTGGGGACAAATCTTCTCACAAAGTTAATATGGCCTAAGAAAGATTGCATAGATTTTTTGGATGTAGGAGGGGGAAGCTTTGCGATAACTTGTGTCCTTTCAGGGTCGATAATCATCCCTTCAATCGACACAATAAATCCCAAGAGTTTACCCTATTCTACTACAAAGATGGATCTTTTAGGGTTCAAGGAGATGTCGTATTTACGACATCGTTGTAGAACGACTCGTAAGTGAGTTAGATGATCATCTTTGTTTTTAGAAACTACGGTCACATCATCTAAGTCAACTACGACAGACTGATTGATTAAGCCACGGAAAGAAATGTCCATTGCTCTCTGGAAAGTGGCACCAGCATTAATCAATCCAAAGGGCATTTTTCGATAAGCATAAGTGCCCGACGGGGTACGGAAGGTAGTTTTAAGTTGGTCTGGTGGAGACATCAGGACTTGGTTGTACCTCGAGAAACCATCCTGTAAGGATAGCCTCTCAGAACCAGATACCTGTTGAAGGATCTGTTCCATGGGTGGCACAGGATAGTTGTCTTTATCAGACGCTCTATTAAGGTTTCGGAAATCGACGCAGAGTCGGATTTCCCCACTTTTCTTCTGGACTGGGACAAGGTTAGAAACCCATTGAGTGTGCCTAACAGGGAAAATAATATTAGCATTTAGGAGCTTATTCAATTCTTTTTGAATGGTCGGTTCGAGATTAGGGTGCATTTTTCTCAGTTTTTGTTGAAAGGGTAAGGTTTGGGGCTTCATAGGAATGACATGTTGTATGATGTTAGGGTCGAAAGTTTTAAGGTCATCATACGTCCATGCAAAGTCATCTTTAAGTTCTTTGAACAATTTAATAAATGCAACTTTTTCTTGTTCAGAACATCCTACCCCTAGATTAATGCACTGCGGATTGTCCTTAGTTCCTAAGTTTACTTTTTCCTATGACAATGAGGAACTATTGGTTTTACAGTTGACCGTCTTTTTAAATTTATCTTCAAAATCATAAAACTTCTATAATCTAACTATAGATTTGGGTATTGAATTTACCATGTCCGATAAAGCTTCAGGAGTTTTCGGATCAGGTATTACCATAAAATCGTGCAAATTGTCGTCATGTGTGTGTTCGTCTATCACCGCGCCTTGAAAAGTTTCTTCCATGTGCAGGAAGCTGATGATATGCTGATCGTCGTCAAAGACTCTCCAGTTCGTGATGTTGTTGGGAACGGATTTCCTGAACAACAACTCGACCGAGAATGCGTCCGGGGACAAGCCTTCTACAGGAAGAAGTTTAGAAGCTACATTAGCTAATAGATCTGCTTGAGAATTATTCAATCTAGGAATATAATTTATATTGAAAGCATAAAATTTGTTCATTAAATTTCGTACCTCAGATTGGTAGCTTTTCAGATGCGGAGACAGATAGTGGATAGAATCTCTTACCTATCTAACCACTATTTTAGAGTCACCAAAGACAACCAAGTTTTGAATGTTCATATCCAAAGCTTTTCTGAGACCTTGCAGTAAAGCCTCATAATCTGCAGTATTATTAGTACATTCAAATTCTAGCCTACATGCAATCAATGTTTTGTTACCTGCCAGATCGATAATGACGCAGTCTGCTCCAGCTCCTTCTTTGGACTTTGACCCATCAAAATAGAGAGACCAAACTTGATTTCCATTGGGTACATGAGACCGTTGCGTAGAAGCTGTAGGCTGGACATATGCTACAATCTCGAACTGTTGTTCTGGATTGGTGATAGCTGAAGCCTCGGCCATGAAATTGCTGAAAAAGGTGTCCATCCCTTGTACTTCGGGTGAATCAGCATAAGGTGTAAATGGTTCGTTAGGATCGTTCAAATCTGTGGCTATGAACTTGAGGTAGCATTCACGATTCACCTTTATCTTGTTAGGCTTGCCGTTCTCTCGAAGCCATAGATGAGACCAATCTGTCGCGAAATATCCATGTAACTACTCTGACCAGTCCCTGCTTAAAAATAGACCATACACTTATGGAATATCCACAACAATTATATCAACAACTTGATGAACCTTGGGGTTAGATGATAATCTAATAAGCACATTCTTTAGTTCGCCTATAACTTTAACATTTGTCCGATCAAGTTGTATGATTTTTAAGGTGGAGGGTTCGACTTTGGCGTTAATCTTTTGGCATACAGACCATGGCATCACATTGGATGATGCCCCTGAGTCTACCATACAATTGTGAATGTTTCTATTAAATATTTCGAAGGTTAGCAAAAACGGAGGTACATTTTTGTGAGTACTAAGAGTGGTAGTTTGTGTATTTTCAATTGCAGTTTCTAAAGCTACTTTATCTACATTATTTACATTACTTACAGGAAGGCTTCCTTTATCTTGAGGATCAGGATTGTTTTTAGTGGAAGTCTTCTGGGAAACTTTGTTCTGCACAACCTTGTTACTGCTTGAATTACCATTTTTTCCATTCTCTGAGATATTTTGTAACATTTTTTGTAGCAAAAATGGAAATTTCAATAACTCGTAGACATAAATGTTAGCCCTCAACTTTTTAAGATCTTCAACTACATCATAATCTAAGTTGGGGTTCACATTACTCTATTTAGTCTCAACGGATTTGGACTGCTTTGGAGGCGAAGTTGTAGTGTTTTCGGCAGAAGGTTTGTTGGTTGTCTTATTCCTGGTATTATAGGGATGTACTGTCTCGAAGGTAGCTTGAAAGATGCTATCCGAGAAGTGTCCAAAAATATTCAGAGAAGACTCCTCTTCTTGAACTGTCTCTTGTTCAACTACCTCCTCAGGAATCTCAGGAGGCATCAAGCTATCTTGGGCTTCTAGAATTGTTTGAAGGGCGCATTGCAGACTTTCTAGATTAAGGCCTTCGGTGGTTGGATTAGGTTGATTGGTAGGAAAAGGATTCCGGAACGGGGGTTTGTAAGGCCCTTTTCTCGAGGAATCTTCTTCGGTCGTCCTTTTTAAGTCTATAACTTGATTTGACAGTTTTTGAACAACTTTGGTTAAGTTTTCTAAATCAGAGCTTTCAGGTTGTGTTTTACTTTGAGTGGGTCTTGGGAGGATTTCAATCTTCTTTTTGGAAGAAGAACTAGTCTCTGTTTCATTGCTAGTAGAGTCTTTAAGGCTAAGTATGTATTTTTTGATCTGGCTGGCCTCCTCGAAGCCTTCTAACAACATGGCTTTCTTAGATCGTTTAACCCAAATAGCTATACTTTGATGCAAAGGTTTAGTGTAGTATGCTATTATAAGATTCTCGGTGGGCATGGAATCAGTAGGGATTCGATTTTTAAGTGTTAAGAATCTTTTATTAAAGTCTTTAACTTTTTATTTTGGGTTCATTCTTAAGCTAGAAAGGTCCATGAATAGGACTTCCGGAGGCTTACCGTCTCCGAACTTTTCCAAAAAGCATGACTCAAACTTTTCCCAAGACACGATGGTATGGGGTTGTTGGGAAAAATACCATATGGATGCATTGCCCTCGAAAGTATAGGGAAACAACCTACAGACAACATCTTCATGTTCGACATTGCGGAGTCTTATGGCTAACATAAATTTTTTTATGTGATCTTCAGCGATCTATTTTGAGTCGGGGTCAAACTTGGGAAGCCATTTCTCCAGATGTTTAGGTAAAGGATGCTGAGCTCTAGGTACGACTACGACATCCTGGTCAAGCCAAGGTCTAGTAGGGTTGTTATGATTTGCCATTGGTGTAGTGGGTGTGGAAGGCTGAGAAGGGGAGTTGCCTTCGTCAGAGGAATCTCCTCCAGAAGAGGAAGGAGATGATGGAGGTGGTGAAGGAGGTATCCCAGATCCTCCTGCAACAGGATTTAAAATTGGATCTGAGGGATTCACAGTGAGGTTAGTGTCTCCTAATTGTTCTCTGATATCAGAGAAATCCAAAGGTTGACCCCACGGACGGTTTGGTTGCCTCAAACGAGCTAAGGCACTGTGTGTTTTTATAAGATATTGGCAAACAATCTTATGTATGTCACCACCTGTAGGATTAGGGGTTATTGGCTCAACTGTGATCCATGGATCGTCGGTTGAAGTGGTTGTTAATTGAAGGGGAATATTATCGTCTGAATAGATTCTAGTCACTATAGGTGAGCGATTAGGTGGTGGAGGAGTCTTGCGACTGCCTTGTGCCATTAATTAATTTCATGCCCTCCTTCTAGCGCCATTTTTTGATGGGCGAAAATTATCGTCCGTCAACTGGGAGAGTGATCCGTCAGGATTTTTCGAAATGACTATGGTTGAGTTTTTATTTGCATGTATTGATTAACCATTGGGAAAATTAACGAAAGAACGAGAAAATAAAATGATTTCTACATACATTAACATATTTTCAGATCTGAAATGCAATGGAAAACAGCAAACCATAATGCACAGGTTGATAACGGAGTTCGGCACAACTTTGCTTACGTCTCCGGGCCTTTTCTCTGTGAGGGAGGCTTCTTTATTTCTGTTCGAAAGATTAATAGTACATATTTACAATGCCGAATGGCTTCTAGACTGATCTGGTCATGTTCGCCATGATATCTAGAATCTTTCTCAAAAAATGGCACCTGAAACGGATGTCCTGAGCTCTCAGAAATCGTCCGACAGCATCTTCTCCTCAACAGCTTCCCTGCCTCAAACTGGCTTTGACTTGGCTTGCCTCAGCATCTCTGCTCTGAATTGCTCACCAAAAGCTATCCCCATGGCCTCAAAATGGCCTTGGTTAAATAGTGGGGGAGTTAGTTGTCCATCTCCAA
>ML777773.1:1242990-1254910 GCA_009831015.1 Picea engelmannii
ATTTGTTAAGGCCACACTGAAATTTCCCCCTGATTTCTAGAAGGTCTTAGGCTTAGGGTTTAGATTCTAAGCTAGACGACAATTGGTTAAGGGTAATGCTTAAGTTTTATTTAGGTGCTGAAGACTTAGGGCTAATTAGGCTGACTCCATCAACCACCCTTACCGCGACGTGCCCTTCAGGTCGCACCACGTGCACCAAGGGTGCCACTCGCCTCTGGACTTTCTTTTGGCGACGTTCCCTTCAGGATGCACCACGTGCTCCAAGGGTGCCACTCGCCGACTAAGTTTCTTCGGTGCGACGTGCCCTTCAGGATGCACCACGTGCTCCAAGGGTGCCACTCGCCGACTGAACTGATTGGTAGACCTCTATAACCCTTGGAGTCAATACTCCGCCAGGTGAGATAGTAGGAGACTAAGGGCTCTAAGGAATAAGGCCCCCGCCTTATTGCGCGCCCCTTAGAATCATCGTGAGAGACTGTCGCAGTCGGCCCTCACGGCATCGTGGGTCCTCTCGAACTAGGTAATCGTTAACCTACAGCTCGAGCCACGGCGGGAGTGCTAGCAGGCGGTGGCAGGGCTGCTGTCCACCCCTCTCCCTCAACCTCTCTACAATTGTGTGTGGCCCCCTTTACTCCATATGTGAGTCAAGTCGGTAAGCTATCGTCAGCCTGCATCACCAATAATCATGTCAGAAATGTCGTCATTAATCATCAATCAAATAAAACATCATAATAAACATATCAATCCAAAGCACACTCCCTGACTCAGTCCGGAGTCCAAGGGGGTCCTACCGATGCCTCTGCATCCTCAAGGTCAAAAACCCTGCACACTCAATCAAATTGAGTCAATAGCACCCGTCTAATCAAATAGTAACACATCATGTCATCTGTCAATCACATCATAATCAAATATAATAGATCTAATGTCAAAAAGGGTCCAGATCACTTGCGAGCAAGTGTCCTCAAATAATAAGTGGTCTCATTGCGCCAGAGTGGGATGTTACACTTTGGGAATGAAGGTGATGTCTACTAGCCCTTTTTACTTTTTCTTTCTCCTCTGAAGATTTGTGACTCTCAGATTTACTTGAGTCACTCTCCTTAACCAATTTATTTTCTATTCTGTTCAAAAACTCCAATAGCTTCATGTTGAAGTCATCTTGTTACTCTTTGGATTTCATAATCCTTTCATTATCAACTTTATGTATTTGGACATCCTTTTGCAAATTCTTAATGGTCTCAGCCATATTCATATCTTCATTCCATTCTTCTCCATGTCTGTTGGATTTCGTTCCTTCCATTCCCAAATGGACATCCACTCCTCTGCTCTCATTTTGATGACTGTAATTCCCTTGTGCTTCTTCCATTCTTATGGACTCTACACTGGTCTGATATGATCGAGTTGTTGTTAATTCTGCAAAATGTGTAGCCATCAAAACTTATTAGGTTAAATTTCAACAATTCATGAGAATAAGCACCTTTTGATCCTATATACACATTGGAATTATCTCTCCTGATTTCCTGGTGTTATCACCATGACAACTCTAGATAAGACCCAAGTCTCAAAAACACAGACGCACGATGCCTTCAGAGATACACTTGAGAAATAAGGTGGTTTGTCGAAACCACTTTTACCAAGACACGGTATCACGTGTCTCAACATGTCAAATCCACCACTTGTGGAGTGGGTGACGGCTAGTCAGATCACCCTGCTTCACTCGTTCGGTACTTTGCAGCCTTGTGACGTTGGCTGAATGCTACCATGTAACAAACTCAAAATCTAATCATTTGAAATGGATTGGACAAGCATGGCAACCCAATGCTCTTGTATGTAATCCATCTGCACTTCATAAATGGAGTTCTATAATTACCACTCCCCAAGTATGAATATATATGCGTATCCATAACCAAAGTAATCTCCAAACTGCTTGACTTCCTACTCTCTCTAAAGACACATTTCAATATCCCCAACCTAAGATACATGGGCAAGGCTAAGTCGAGTAAGACTGGTTGATTGAGCAACATGCTAGAATTTCCTACGAGTAAGGAGGAAAAGGGTCCTTGTGCACATTTTAGAAACTAAGTTCCACATAGAGCTGGCTATAGACTTGATATTGGAAGCCAGGTTGAATCCCACTATAAAGGATTTAGTCATCAATAGGCCAGTCGCGAAGAAGAAAATGAGCAAGTGGAAGAAGAAGGAAGAATCTACGGCTGAAGCAACCGAAAGTGTTGGAGAGAATCAACCGGTCTGGCTAGACTCTTCTTTAAAGGCAGAGATTACTAAGATGAAGTAAGTCTTCAACTAAAATAAGCATGTCTCAGTGAAATTTGAACAACTGGTAGTGGAGATATAGAGTACCAGAGATGATAGGCATGTTCTTAAACGACCCTTTTTCAACAGGTTAACTGTTGTCATCCCCTTTTGTAATTTTGTAATTATTATGATTATATAAATATAGAAATGAATTTTATACTATTTTATTACAATTTCTATCTGGTGATGTTATGAATCTTGTTCTCTTTATAATAAGTTTTTTCTTGTAATATTATATTTTATTTTCATCTGTCTAAATCGAAGGAAATTAAAGTTCAAAATTCTTTTTAATTAATGAATGCATCGATGCGGTTGTGTGTTTCTTTTTCTTTTATTATTATGCAATTTAAACTCAGACTCATTGCCTTCCAAGCGACTTCTCATGCACTAAACTTTGACCTGTTCATTTCTATTTAATGTGCATAGCAATATCACAAGGTAAAACACTTTTTCGTGAACCTAAATTTATTGTGCATTTCTTCTTCTTCGTACCGACTACTTATGCACACTACTCTAGCGTTGTGCACCAATACCCACTGTGCACAGTTTCAATACCACGCCTCGATATTCCACATGCATTTTCATCCTATGCATGCACCATGTCAAGTTCGACATATTCCATCGTGCCCAATTGTCTGCGCACACTACTTAATACACTGTCACAACACAACTTATACTCATACTTTTGCACATACCAACCAAACCCCTCTACGTTAAGCAATACTTTCACACCCCATGTGCACCTTACTATGTGTGTTCTCATAGTGCAAGCATAAATTTAGCGCATGCATCTACACATAATAATCTTCCACCTGACGCCACAATTTACCATGCATATTGGCACACCAACATTTTCTCGCATGGTGCAAATTTACCACGCCCACCATTATGCCAACAATTTCCATGGACACTCCATGACTCCAATTCTAGTCACTTTGAAGTTACTTTTCTGTGAATATTCTCTTCAACTGCACCCCTCTGGCCCATCCAAGCTCAATGTTGAACTGAAGCTCTGATACCAATTTGTAACGTTCCCCCGACCAACCACAGGCCGAAGTGCGCCACTCCAGAGAAACCACTTATGCTCTGACACTAGTCGGTAACATTCCCAGTAATCAACTGAGCTATGCCACCTATATTTACTCTTTAAACTGCATGAAACTAAAACATATACATGCATAATTCCTGGGGAAGCTTTAAATATAAACAACAATTTTCTTTCCGTAACATATGAATTTTATATTGAAATAACAGTAACTACAGATATGCAACATTTACAGGAAATTACCCATAAGCACACAAGCAATCATAATCACATATATGATAAAATCATAACATAGTCATGTAAATAACAAAGCAACATATCATTTTATCAAACAATTGGTACTTATATTAGAAACATTGTCACCAACTACTTACATACTATCCACAAACCTCCCAGCCATAGACTACACTGTTCATCACTCTCAACAGTGAGTCACCCCTGAGCTGGGACTGAACTCCACCCAAGGTAAAGGGTTCCTATCCAAGCTAAGGCTCAAGGACAATAGGAAAGACTCTGTCTCAGGTGCTCACTCGACTAAAATCCTACAACCTCTCATTCCCCACATGCTTGTCCCACCCAAGGAAGTCTGCCCCTTCTCTGCTCAATAGTCCCTCGACTACCCCACTTCCCTTCTAGGTCATCAACAACAGGCCAAACTGGAAGTCTCATAGCATTGTAGCTGTAGTTTAGCACCTTCAGGAATCAATCCTCAACAATTCTCTCACTCAAAGAACTGCTCACGAGTGTGACAACCCGCTTCTTCAATCCTGCTCCAAGATAACCAGGTACACCAACCAAAAATGGTTATGGAAATAGGTTCAGAAATGGTGAAAAGGTTGTCTCCAGGATAACAGAATGCTTGAGTAAAAATGGTCATGGAATCATTGACTGGATAACTGAGTGTGTACAAGAATCACTATAAACTCTTGATGAAAAGTGATGGTGAGAATGATGGTTGGTCTCTCCCCCCCAAATGAGCTAAGTACCCCCCATGATATCAATGCATGTCCCCAACTTGACACTTGTCATATTAGAAGTTACTTTGGTCTACTTGTCTCCAACTTTAGAACTTAGAATAAAATAATTATCCATACTTTATGTTTTAGGAATATTAATATAATATTCCCTTGAATTTTGGCCCTCCTTTTCCCTAACTGGTGAAGTTCAGTCCCCCATCTCTTTTATCGTGGTCAGTCTATGTGAAATGATGTATTTTATATTAATCATGAGTCATGTACAAAGTAGGCACATTGGCCCTTGACATCTAGGCATTCCGGCCTAATACCAAAACATAAGCATCCCAACTTATAATAACCGACTCACCAGCCTATAACACATATCATATACACGAGGCTCATTTTCCTCCATACTGCGCACACCTTAGTTACTGCACGCGGTATCTCACGATGTGCATATTACATCATTTTACTGTGCAGTTCATGCATGCACTATGCCACATGATGTGCATTACCAAATGAGGTCAAAATAGCTCACCATCTTAAGTATATTTATATTACATTTACAATTAGGTTTATTCAAGGGATATTACATCAGGGGTGGTAGCTTCTACTTCCCCCGTTTCTCCTACCGGTCGTCCTTCGTTGGATCTTATTTCTTCTTACAGGATTACTATATCTAGTCGTTGTTACAATTTTGTTAGTTTCTCTTGCATATTATTATCGATTTCTTATGGAAACTGTGATATCCGTTGAACTACCTCCTTAGTGGTATCATTTACTCGTTAACTAGTCCTATCCATATAATCATCTACCAGTGTATAAATGGTTGGTTCCTTGTGCATTTTCTTCATTTTTCCCCTAGATGGGGTTAGTGTCGTACCCTTGTCTTTTATTTTTTCTCTAGTCTTGGGTATTGTCTTCTGCATTTTTTCTCCTGATAGTTTTGTCTCTAGCACATCCCCTACACCATTTCCTTGATTGTGTTCCAGATAATTCCCTATATTTTTGCATTGTTCTACCTATTCGTTGCCAGGATGCTCTGTCTCAATGCCCTTTGCAAGAATATTCCAATCCGAGTAACAATACTGGATGATCAGTTGTATATCTTCTTCAGTAAACTTGTACTTCATCTGGAACCATTCCTCTCTCTGGTCCATGTTTTCCTGGACATATATATGATTCTAATATGATCTAAACTACACGAACGATGCATATGCTTTCACCATTTGTGGTGTTATGAATGGTGTGTCCTTAATGCATTTTCAATTCCTTTCAGCATAAAGAAAACATTATATGTTGTTGTTTGTTTTGCGTCGTTTATTCATTGTATACCAGAAGTTATAGTACTTGGATGCTAAACATGGATTCCCTTTTATACCCAAGAACTATGTGTCCTTTGGGTCTTCCATAAACTTCTCTACCATGGATATCTTTCCTATTGGCACTTAGTCCTTCTTTCATTTCCATAACATCTTGAATGTTAAATACTATGTCACAAGTCTTATAGTTGGGTCACATATGCTCGGCATATCCATGCCGCACACCCCTCTAAATGTGTGAATATTTTTTTTTCATGGCCTCTGACTAATCCTTGTAGCTCTTTTTGTCAGAAAAAATTAGGGTGGGATATTCCCCTTGTGTCGGTAATCCTATTATCCTTACAATCAAGTTTACATCTATCGATATTTTCCTATCCATCCATATATACCCTCCATGCACACAAGATAGCAGAAACTTAACGCATGCATTTACTTCATTTCTTGATCCAAAGTGTGGGATGTTGAATAGGTTGTGTAGGCATACTCGCTCCAATCCTCTGCCCCATACATGGGGCATATGTATTCTATGTTTTGTTTCTAGGTCTACTTTCAAATATAGATATCGGTGGGGTGCAAGTTCGGGGAACTTTGTTGTTTCTGAAATGTCATGATATGCATATCTAAGTTGTGGCACCTTCCCAAGCATATCTTCATCGATGATGACCCCTTATGGTATGTTGGGTGTCACCAATTTGTGGTTAACATTCTTTGACAGTGTCACCGGTGGGGCATCATTCTTTCTTGGTGGAATTTATGCATTGGGAAATCTTGGCTCCGATGATGATGATTCTCCCAGATTCCCCTCAACCTCTGGTTCTACTATTGATGCATTTTTTGAGCCTTCTTTGTTATGGGCATTGGTGCTTTTGGTGGTTCCATTTATGTAAAATTGGTAACCCTTGACAACTACTTCGACTTTGTGTCTCATTCTTGGCTCTGCTCTTGTTATTTATTTTCTCTTACTTTCATGCAATTCGTAGTAACAATAATTGACGTTTGTTGAACCTCAACTTCTTTTGTAACCCCTTTCCATTTGTTCATCTCCATTCACTCCTTAAATAACTTGTCCAATCTGCCAATGGGGTTGATTTAATGCTTGATTAAATGCTACTTTATTACCAAATCCGTCATTGTATTTTTTCCTCCTACTTCCAGTCAATCACGATTCCTGGCGTATTTCTCTAGTTATGATCATATGACATATTTATGACCTATAATGTTACCACTTCACAATCATCTTTCCACCCTTTTGTACTTTTAACAGTCTTGTTAGTACTAAACTGCGCAACTGTTCTGGCTTCCTCATTTATTCACTACACAATATTTTTTTTTGTGTATTGCTTTCTTAATTGGAATAGTTTCATCCCTCTACATGACAATCATTCCTTCTTTTCAGTTTCTTATGCCTTTGTACTCTGTAAAAAAAATTTAGCTTTATATTTTTCTACTTTTTTATTTATTTTTCTTTATTTCTCCTACTATAGTACTCTACTATGGTACATGTATTCTTCCACAACTCACATTATTATGAAAGTGGTCGACCCTATTTATAGGGTTTCAACTGAATTAAATTCACCATTCCTCCCAAGATTTCTCCATTCAATTTTTCCAACTATGCGTCACATGTCTCCATCACCTGCTTAATCACATATGGGCCTAACCAGTGCATTCCAAACTTTCTAGGATGATGCATAAACTTGTTTTCATATAATAATATTATTTCTCCAACTTGGAATTTTTTCTTCTTAATATGTCGATCATGCCATGCTTTCTCTCTGGCCTTTTGAACTTGTTGGTTGAATCCTATGACAAATATATCCTTCTCAATATGTAATAATTGTGACAATCTCTCCTCTATTGCACTAGAGTCTAAAATATCCATGATAGCTGAAATGCACAAACTTGGTACATTAAATTCCATTGGAATGACTACTTATTTCCTATAGACCAACCTAAGAGGTGTCTTCCCTGTCAATTTTTTGCTTGTGGTCATGTATGCCCATAATACCATAGGGACCCTTAAGTCCCAATCATATCTTCCTACATTGCAGATCTTTGTCAGCGCATTCTCTAGGATTTTATTAAATTCTTCTATAGTGCCATTTGCTTAAGGTTGATATGGCATTCTCCTATGATGGTGTATTTGAAATTCTTTGGTCAATGTTGCAATTGTATTATTGATGAACTATGCCCCTTGATCACTCAACAAAATTTGCAAACATCCAAATCTTGTAAGTACATTCTCAAACATAAAGTGTGTAGTAGTCTTTGCACTCCAATCTATAATTGGTGCTACTTCTTCGCATCTGGTCAAATTTTCTTCCACAGTAACAATATACCTAGCTTGTGATATTCTAGATGGAAGATTGATTAGCCCAACAAAGTCTATTGCCTATTTATCAAAAGCGTGTAGTGTAACTTGTGGATTTAAAGGAATATCATCCCTTTTGGATGGATTTCCTATCCTTTGACATACATCACATGTTTGAAAATACTATTTTTCATCCTTGTGAAGTGTGGGCCACCATATCCCTACACATAAAATATTATGCGCTATTAATTTTTCTACATAGTGTCCTCCTACTATCCCATGCCCTTCTCTGTTAGGACCACACAATGTACCTTTTTGCCCATACTTTTTGCCACAATTACACTCTTGATTACTCACATTTAAACTCATATTATCACTTTATCCTATCTTTCCAAAGGTATATAACGTCTCTTTTCTTTACTATACGTTTAATCTGTTTTGCATATAATTTCACATCACTCTCGTACTTAACCATTGACTAGAAATGTATAAGTGCTGAAACAGTTCAAACTGCAGATTAGCATTTGAGGCCTGTTGCTGAAACAACAATTCACAGAAGTTGTTACACAATCCATGGTCACGATGTTGAAACACAGAGGAAGTTCTTACACAGTCCATGGTCGACGATGTTGAAACACAGAAGCTGTTACACAGTTCATGATCAACGATGTTCAAGAAGATATTACACAGTCCATGGTCACGATGCTGAAACACAGAGGAAGCCATTACATAGTCCATGACCGACGATGCTGAAACACAGAGGAAGCCGTTACACATTCCGTGGTCAACAACAACTCACACAGATTGACCACAACAACTGCACTGTGAGCCAAGAATCAACCATCGCCGCTATCTGAGAAGTGATGAACAGTTAAAGCGCAAATCCTATGGCTGAAACAACCTGCTATTTGTGATGCCGAAACAACATGCAACAACAGCAACAAGAAAGAACTGTTACTCCAGTCGTAACAGCAACACCTCATTCAGCACTTGTAATAGCATTTTGTTGCGGGAGACTAGGACATCCTATTCCGGTTTAGAAAGTCGATCTAACTAAGAATAGGACTTAGATATACATCTGTAATTTTTGATCAATTGTATCGAAGGGATTCCCTCTTTAAATAAGAGGAAATCATCATTCGAAATAATCTCCAGTTTCTGTACTAAGAAGGTTTCACAGAGAAGGACGTACTTCATTTTCAGATTGTAATATGATACATTGATAGATGAATAAAATACTGTTTTGAGCATCCTTCCCTAGCCTCTTCGTCTCAGGGGAATCTTGTGTGAAGGGAGGGCCCACCTTCTTCAGAAGATTCACCCGTTAGTTTTATAGTGTGTTAGTGTGAATTTTGTTTATGCCTTGATTAGTTTCTGTTCTGCTGAAACACTACTTTAATGAATTCTGCTTTGCTGAAACACTACTGAACTCTGTCTTACCGAACGTTACATTGTTTTCATGTGGTTCATGCTTGGATAATTGATAATAATTTTAGTTGGCAATACTGTGTGATGAATTTAAGGAAGTTTGGTAATCAGAGACTAGTGTTATAGATTCATGCTTAAATAAAGGGATTAAGGGTCCTGTTCTCTGTTAGAAGTAGTTAGCATTCAATTATTTTCATGAGTGTGCTAATCAGAGACTGGTGCTAAAGGTTCTTTCTTAAAGGAAGGGATTAAGGGTCATGTTCTCTATTAGAAGTAGTTAGCCTTCAATTATTTTCATGAGTGTGCTAATCAGAGACTGGTGCTAAATGTTCATGCTTAAAGGAAGGGATTAAGGGTCTTGTTCTCTGTTAGAAGTAGTTAGCCTTCAATTATTTTCATGAGTGTGCTAATCAGAGACTGGTGCTAAAGGTTCCTGCTTAAAGGAAGGGATTAAGGGTCTTGTTCTTTGTTCGATATAGTTAGTCTTCAATGCATTAATGTTTTCATGAAAGTGTGTTAATCAGAAACAAGGTGCTAGAGTTCCTGCTTGGGAATAGGGTCCTGTTCTCTGGTTACAGAATATTTGTTCTTTCCTGTTGCATTTGTTATTTTAAATGTAATCCAAGATTCTTTAGATTAATCATCTCTTTAAGCTCTGCAATAGGTAGTTTGCTTTCCTGTAATTCAAGTCAGAACTTCAGTTTATTCAAGGCAAGTGTGATTAATATAGTTTCCTTTACTACAACTCTAGGTTGCTTTTGGAATTGAGAATATATAGTGCATGGTTACCTTTGAAATAAACAGACTTCCCTAGGTTGAAAATTTATGTAGCACTTGATTGTTTAAATTAATTAAGCAATTATAGTGACCAACATTTTGGCGTCGTTGCCGGGGATGGTAATTTTAGATTTCAAAAGCACTTATGATTTTTCAGATACAAGGATTGCATGGAAGGACATAGAGACCCCAAAGATACTGACCCTACAGGTGGCAAGGGAAAAGGAAAAGGAGGAAGAAAGATGTACATTGACGAGATTATATCAAAGTCTGAATCTGTTGCTCAATGACCAAACCTTCAGAAACAAAAGTCCCAGCCTTCATTTCAAGCAAACTTTGAAACAGGGAAAGAAGTTTGGAGTCCTGAGACAGTCCAGAAACCAGCAAGAAACATTGAGGACAGAGCAAGTGCAGCAGGGGAGCAGACAGAAGAAAACATGGATGAGTACAATGAAGAATTGCATCACGAAGAACAGGCAGGTCCTGAAGGAGAGGTAAATGATGAAAACTCTTTCTCTACATTAGGATTTCCTATTGGCGATCTCCCTAGAGGAGTATCCCCCATGAAAAACATTCCACTCTTAGCACTACCTAATTTTCATGGTTTGTCTTCAGAAGATCCTGATGAATTTCTTTTTGAGTTTGATATATTATGCAAAAGTTATGATTACGTTTCCAATGCTCAAAAATTAAATCTATTTCTAGCAACACTAAAAGGGAATGCACTAAGATGGTTTATGAGTCTTCGAGGCCATGTAATCAAAACATGGGACCAAATGAAACATAAATTCCTCAACAAATACCAGGACTACTGCCGAACAAGAGAAAAGAGGGAGGAACTATTTAAGATGATGCAGAAAGAGGATGAAAATATGGAGGACTTTGTAGAAAGGCTACAATACAATCTACAAAGATCCAGTCACTCCAATGTAAGTAAAGACATTCTGAAAAATATATTATTAAAAGGAGTAAGGGATGACTGTATGGATATGCTGAACATGCTTCGAAAAGGATACATATCTAAGGAATCATATGATGAAATTGTTAATTTATGCAAAAGATGTTCAAGAGGAGCTTCAAGAAATAGATCAAACAACAGGGACACCACATTTTCAAGAGTCCAAAAATCAGCCAGTGGGGGAGCAGCAAGAGCCGAGATAGGTAATTTACTTGAAGGTTTTAAAACTAAAATGTTAAGCTCTTTTGGCTCACAAATTGACAGCCTGCAGATTCAAAAGAAGCAAGCAGAAGCAGAAGCAGCCCTGTCCATCTTTTGTTCTCAATGTAGAGACAAGCACCCACAAAGGGAATGTCCATTAGACAAAAAGCCAATATGCACCATCTGTGATAAAGATCATGATACCCATCAATGCCCATCTTTACTAGGGATCAAGGCAGCATTACAACGAACGGACGAAGAAGCTGAAGCGGTCTATCTGTTGACACAAAGAACGCAATGGAAACCGCGGGGACAAGGTATGAATCCTAACATGCCATTTGCATCTTCTAATAGTTGGAATAATTATCCTTCTTTCAATCAAATGAGTTACCCCCCCTATAATCAAATGCAATACACTAATCAAATGAATTACCCACCCATGCAACAAACTTACCCACCCATGCAACAAACTAACCCACCCTTTGTCGATCCATCAATGTGGACCCCTTGGCCTCCACAACAACAACAACCATATCAGAACCAATGGAATCAAAATTGGAGAGGACAACAACCCCCCTTCCAAAATCAATTACCTCAATCGCAATTCCT
>ML777773.1:1269653-1318652 GCA_009831015.1 Picea engelmannii
TTTTGTGAAATAGATTGCTCCATGTAGTTCATCTAACAATTCATCAATGACGGGAATGGGAAACTTATCTTTAATAGTGATCTTGTTGAGCTCTCTATAATCTGGACACATATGCCATGAGCTATCTTTATTGAATACCATTATCACTGGTACAGAGTAAGAACTTTGGCTAGGTCTAATAATTCCAGCCTCTAACATTTCTTCAACCATGCGCTCAATTTCACTCTTCTGAACGTAAGGGTATCTGTATGGCCTAATGTTAGGAGGAACACTCCCAGGAATTAGGTGAATTTCATGATCATGATTTCAAGTGGGTGGAAGAGCTTTGGGAATATCTTCAAATACTTTAGAATTATTATCAATGATCCTTTGGAGATCTTGAGGAATATATGGCTTAGATGTTTGAACATCTAGTGAGCATAGTTGTGCAATAATGCCTTGATGCCCCTTTTTCAATAATTTTGTCATGTCGTTAGAGCTTATCACCTTACTGGGTTTCCTTGTGATACCTCTTAACTCAATTTCTTTTCCTTCCAATGAAAATCTCATGAAAAGTTCTTGAAAATTAAAAGCCATTGTTCCTAATGATTGTAACCATTGGATTCCTAGTAAAACATCTGCACCACGCATGGGTATAGCAGTCATTGGAACATTCATTACATATTCCCCCATAGTAATATTGATCTTATTGCATTTTCCTAAGCAATTGATAGTTCCTCCATCTGCAATCATTACTTGAAACTCTGGCAATCGATATACAAAACAATTGATATCTTTGGCTAATTTATAATGAATGAAATTATGAGTACAACCAGAATCAATTAAGACTATTACCTTTTTCTTTTTGGTGTATCCTTCGATCTTGAGGGTTTGAGGAGTGCTAATTCCATCCAATTCATTACACGATATCGTGGGAGTCAACTCTTTAGATGAAATTTCTTCTACGTTTTCATCTTGATATTGTTCTTGTTCTTGTTCTTCTTCCTCTTCACAATCTATGTAGAATAATTTCTTCTCACCACACTTATGTCCCTTTATGTACTTGCTATCACAATTAAAGCATAAACCTTTTTCTTTTATCTCCTCCAATTGTTGAGGTGTCAACCTTGTAGGTTGAGGTGTTTTAAAAGAAGGAGCATTGTTCTCTCTCTAGATGTTAGGATTGGTCCTTCAAGTAGCCATAGCCATATTTTTACTTTCAACATTTCTTACCACCTTAAATTCATTCTCCAATGATTTGGGTTCCCAAAGGCGAACCTCATGTTGAATGTTATCCTTTAAAGTTCCTATGAATACATCAATCAAGTGCTCAGCTGGAATATCGTTTACCTTTATATTCAATCTTTGGAAGTTCTCAATGTGCTCGGTAACTGAACCCTTTTTCTTGAGATTTATCAATTGGCTAAAGAAGGTATTGCTCTTTGTATTTTCATAGTGTGCTATCATTTCTTCTGTGAAAATTGTCCAAGTGACGAGTGATTTGCAAGAACAAAGACATCGATACCATACAAATTGATTAGGTTCTAAATATAAAGAAGCAATTCGTACCTTTTGTGTATGTGGCACATTATGGAGATCAAAGAATTGCTCCATCTGAAGTATCCATGTGATTGGGTCCTTGCCATCAAACTTCCTCATATCAATCTTAGGAATGTGGTTGGTCTTCAAACCAAAGTTGGAGTTTCTCCATTCCTGATTAAACTTCCTTATGTCCTCATCATGAATTTCATGGGATTCATTTTCACTTTCAAGTGTCTTCTCTATTACAAAATTTTTCAATACTTCCATGATCTCCCCTTTTAAACCCTCCATCATCTCTTGTAGTTCATCTTTTGTTACTATATTCTTTTGTAAATAATTTATGTCCCTACGCATTTCTTCACCTTCATCAAGAGTCCAAGTAGGATTTTCTAGAGGCTTATTTGGTGTCGAAGTTCCCTTTTTTGGTGGCATGTTGGCCAAGTATCACTTTTGAACCTTGATTTTGAGGTGGTTCTGCTAGACAATATTTATTTTGTTGTATATCCCAAGTTTCGGCCCTTCTAGGTATGAAACTTTATTTTATGTAGTTGTCTGATATTTCTTCTCTGCAATGCCACATGTTTGATCAAAATTGGATGTGCCAAGTGGAAATTATGGTAACTTCCCCACAACTTGTCGATTTTTGGCCTTTCTAGGAGATCTCACTTGTATAGCGTGCCCCGCACAAATCAATTGATATAAAATTATGAAAATCACACCAGAAATACTACAGACTATCCAAGATCCAATGAAACTAGTCCCACTCAATTTGGATACTCTAGAAAGCATTTATGATTGTTTTACCTGAAACACCTTCTTGAGACTAGTCAATAGGACTAGTCAGATACCCTATATTACACAGGGTTATGTACAAATTTAAGATGACCCAGAAGCTAAAAGTTTTACCACATCTACCTTACTAATTTCTGTAAATATCCTCCAGAGTTCAGGGTCTGAAACGTTACAGAAATTTTTTTATAGTGAAAATTCCACAATGAATCATTTCTGGATGATTCCAAAACCTTATCTTGTACAAGTTGTATCTCCAAAAGTATAAGGCCCCAGGAGATGAATTTTTAATCCAACGTACCTTGGTCCATCTACTAAATATCCTCTAAGCCATTCCTTTTGAAACATTGTATAAAAATAGTTATAGTGAAAATTCCAAGGTGTCTCAGATGTAGCAGAAAAACCCCAAGACCTTGAGCTCTGATACCATATATTAGGAATCAAATATCAATATAGCATAGAAAATCCTCAGAAAAAGTACTCAACACCTTGAAAAAGAGATAATTTTAGATAATAAGCCTCTTCGAGGGGGCAACCTCCTTTTACCACACTTAAATGTTCAAGTACAAGATGATTCAAAATGAAAATGTCTCCTTGGTATATATAGGAGGCTAGGAGGTATAATTACAAATAATGGCCTAAAGCCAACATAAATAAAATAACATTACTAATATAATATGCCCCAATTAAGGGGTAATGAGCCAATATTAGGTCTTAACAATCCCATGGACACCTAACTTGTATAAGTTTACTGTAATTCACTGGTAGTCTATCTCATTTACTTCTAGTTTCTTCTTTTGCACCATTTTCATGTTTGATGGAGTTGTCCCTATACGTAGAAACTTCACAATGTCTAGAAAGTAGTCATCCACCATTTTAACTTAAGACAAGTATGCATCCGACAAACTGTCATATATGTTTCCTGCATATTATCCTGATAGTATGCGTGATAAGTGATCTAGTACTGAATTCAACTTCCTTGGTTTCAGAATAACTTCAAAGTCATATTCCTAGAATAACAACAACCATCTGCATATTCTCCCCCCCAACAATGGATTTTTCACTAAGTATTTTAGCGTAGAATGGTATGTGTACATCCTAAATTGTGAACCAAAAAATTAATGTCTAAAATTTTGTAGAGCATATACCATTGTCATTCCTTCCCATTCTATCATGGTATAATTCTTTTATGTTGTCTACAGTTTCCTTCTTGTGAAGGAAATTGGATGGTCTATGTATCCTTCTCCTAGTTGAGATAATATCGCACCTAAAGAAATGGACGAGGCATCCAAATGAACATGGAAATAATTTTTCAAGTATGGGAATATTAACGTTGGTGTTGTCACTAGATTTTGTTTAAAAGTATCTATCCCTTTCTGAAAGTCCTCATTCCACTGGAAATTTGCTTCTTTTTTCAACAACTTCTCCATCAGTGTTGTAATTTGTGCATACCCCTTGATAAAATTCTTATAATATCTTGTGTGACCCAGTGCTTCTCTCAACTATCTGACTGATGTGGGTGGTCGTGAATCTATAATCATTGCAATCTTCATTGGATCCACTATTGATCCCTATTTACATACCACATGTCCCAACAAAATCCCAAATGATGCATAAAAAATACATTTCTTCAAGTTTAGTGACATATGACATTGTATACACCTATCCAACATCAATATTAGTAATTCGATGTGATCCCTTAATAGAATAAACATAGTCCAATTATCTAGGTAGACTTCCAGGAACTTATGAATAAATTCCTTAAAGACTGCAACAACTACTCTTGAAAACACCACAAATGCGTTCTTTAATCCAAAAGGTATCATTGTATACTGGTAACTCCCCCATTCCATCAAAAAGTTAGTTTTGTGCCTAACTTCCTGCACAATTTTAATCATATGATAGCCTATGAAACCATATGTGAAAGAATAGGCCTCCCAACCCCCTACATTCTCTAGTACTTCATATGTGAATGTTGTTGAAAATGGGTCATGTAGGCATGCATCATTCAACTTCCTTAGATGCATGCAGATCCTAATCCCTCCTATTTTCTTGTCCTACACCACCATTGGACTTATCCATTTTGACTCCTTGACTGGTTCGATGATTCCTACTTCTAGAATGCAATATATTTCTTCTTTCACCTCTCTTTCTATTTTGGATTCAATCTCTAAGGTCTCCATCTTACTGGTTTAGTACCTACTTTTATTTTTATTTTCATCTCTTCTAACTCACCAGATATCCCTTTCATCTATGAAAATGTAGTTGGGAATAGGTCTTGATATTAATGCAGTAAATATGCAATCTTTTCTATGGTTTCATTGCTCCAATAATCTCCTATCTTCACAAAATTTGGTTTCTCCTCTATCCCAATATTCACTTTTCACGTCTTTAGTGGTGGTGCATATGTTTTGGATTCAAGATTTGGACCTTTTACGATATGATCCCCCTTTTTTTCAGTTACTTGGACATTTTGGGGATCTTCCTCCTCTTGAGATTCTTGTGTAACATTGCAACATTCCAGTAATTGGTGGATTGCCATAGAATCATTATGTACACTACATACATATATTACCTCCATTGACTCTTATTTTGAGAAAATATTGTGTCTAATATCCTGTAACACTACATCTACTAACGAATATTCATGCTCAAAAGTAAATTTTACCTTAAACATTTGCATCATGTAGTCCCCATCCATAGTATCTCTACACATATCTAGTTCCAATTACAATTTCTATGGAATTATCTCCAATGTATGTATGAACCTATGTATCCATTCTTTCATCGGTGTCACGCTTGATATCTTTTCACACTGTGCGGCATGATGTATTGGATTTCCTTACCTGGTATATTTATGTGTAATATATTCGACAATGGTACTCAATCTAACTTGTATTGGTATTCTGAATTGTGTCCAATGTTCTATTCCTTTCTTTATGCGTAGCCCACCATTTGTCTAGGGTGGCCTTCAAAACAACATCTAATTCCAACAATATTTTATTTTTAGGTATTTGTAACTCAAAATTATATACAAAAGTTTCTATATTAGTCAATCCATCATACTTGGGTGGATCACATAGCTCCATTCCAATCCATTGCAATGATCGAGTAATGTGGGCACACCACTTTGTTGAGACTTCTTGCATCCTTTGATGTCAATGTTCCAATACTTCCTATGGGTCATATGCACATGAGATAATTCTCCTCCAAATTAGCATACCATCTATAGTGGGGTTAACATAGTCATCCATTCATGTATTCATGTTATTAAATTTGTCAATTTCATCCCCTTTTGTTGGTTTTATGTACCTATTTCCTTCATTTGGATCCAATGGCGCAATAACATTCAAGTCCCCTACTTCGAATATCATTTCCCTCCTCTTCAAATTAATTATTTCCTGGTTGTCAAAGGCCCACTCTAATCCCATTAATGTTGGATATGGTTGTCTCTCATCCACGATATTGATAACTTCAAAATATTATATATTGTGCACTCCATCTATATTCACCGATATCCATGTCAATCAACTAATCAATACTATATTGTGATGATTTCCTAATATTAATTGGACACAAGACCATATTAACTTGGGCTTCCCCATCATTTCCCAAGTTTTCTTTGGTAACTGTTGGATGTATGGGCTAACCCGAGTTCTACCTTAGTTCTCCAACAAAACCCTTTTCACCATCGACCCTTCTAGTAAACCATAAGGATACACTGTTCACATAGTGCTCAATTCATTCTCACTCGATATCGTTTATGCGTGACTGCAGGATGCAAATGTCTGTAGTCATGGAAGGGGTTGGGGATGTTCTTTTTACTTATATTTCTACTTAACCATGCATTCTATCATACCATTCATCATATCTACTACAATATTCATTATACATGCCTATTATAGTGTGCACTATAGCTAAAACCATTCATTTAGCTAACCATTTAACCATAATTGCAGAAATAACAAAAACATTCAGACACATTACAACATAGGGTTTTACCGTATTTCACCCCCCGTGGGGCTACCTCCACAAATATATTCTTTGTATTTCATATTCTTCATCAAAATAGAGTTGTGCATGTTACATTATGGTATATGGGAATAGTGGTGAGGTTGACCATGATCGCACTAAGATCCACATCTTGCGAAATGACCCCTAGTTACATCTCAATATTGACTCCATCTGAGCTCCACATCTCTCATCAAAATACAAAATCTATCAAAAGGTATGATACTCTCTCTCAAATGGGACAACAAAGTTCTCTCTCCAAAGACACACCCATAAAGATGCTAGAAAAAGACACCTCCATCTAGCTTACAACTATTCTATTTATACTACAAAATGGGTTAAAATCATTACATTATGTTGGCCCTTGACCAAGTTTTGGGAGATTCTTGGTCATGTTGACCTATTTTGGACTTCAACAACCCATCGAAGGAGGAGCGCAAGACGAAGCAGAGATCACGGTATCTCGGCCCCTTTTTGGGTCCTTTTCAGGATTATGTAATGGGATTGGGATGTCGGCCAATGGGTTTAACCATGCTTAGGCCTATTTTGTAATATATAAATAGATGTCTAGGAAATGTAAGGGAGGGAATATATGTGTTGTTAGGTCACTAGTCATATGTAAATGTATGCTAAGTGCAAGTAGAGCCTGTAAGTGCTTTCTGCATGACTGTAAGAGACTTGCAGAGCTAAGTGCATGTGATTTTAATGGATGGTGGAAGACTTTGTGCTGTAATGCAAGGAAGAAGGATCTAGCAAGCTCCGCAGATCTTCTTTCCTATGCAGAGAAGGGTTCTGAGGCTCTATGCATGTAACCTATTGAAGAAGCTAATAAAGAAGAAGAGTTGGTGGACGTAGCCACAGGGTGGGGGTGAACTACGTAAATACTATGTTACTCTGCTTTATGCGATGTTCTGATGCGTTTATATGTTATTTGCTAAGTTCTTTGAGATGATTAGATAAATATTCTTATGTTTAGTGCTAATGATATGTGAGAATGTTAGATCTGATCTGTATGAATATGTTTAGTGCTTGATCTATTTACCTATGCTAAGTGACTAAATACATTAGATCAATGTGAATGTTACGAAGCTCTATTTTATCAGCAAAGTAGACATTGATTGCATTTTGTGGAACTGATGGTGATAAGTGCTCTATTAAGTATCATAATCACAGATCTGTGTCCCAGCTAAGGTTGCAGACACCTAGGTCTCGCAACCACCCTTGCCTCTACCTCGGGTGAGACTTCATCTGCTTCACAGGTGTTGTCGAAAGGGTCGGTAGTTAGGGTTTTGTTGGTGCGTTGTTGTAGCACTGAACCCTGGGTCTACCCTTGTGCCAACAAATGGTTCCGTTGTCGGGATATGAAACTATGATTGCTGGGAACTAAAAAAGAAGAAGATTTGTGCAAAGATTCATCCTGAAGTTGTGAAATCTCTATGCGCGGATCTTTGTCCCTAGTGCACAATATTTTACTTAACCTGTGAATATTTGTGCCAAGAGGAAGGTCAGATATGAAGAAAAGAGGTCAGATCTGAAGAAAAGAGGTCAGATCTTAAGAAAAGAGGTTAGATCTTAAGAAAAGAGGTCATATCTGAAGAAAAGAGATCAGATATGAAGAAAAGAGGTCAGATCTAAAGAAAAGAGGCCAGATCTGAAGAAAAGAGGTAAGATCTGTAAGCTCTGTGCTCTAATAAAGGTAAGAATAGTAGGAAAATTCTAGATCTGAAATATTTTTACTCTATAAAAGCAAGATAAGTGGAAATTTTTGTTTTTAAAGTATGGATCTAGGTATGTTTGATAGGTTCTGTCCTAGATTGAAAACTAGGGCACTAATATATGAAAGAAGGCTTGATATGAGTAGATCTGATAAAAATAGTGAAAGATATGTTATACCTATCCATAGAAAGAATGTTTGGACTAACAAATGGATGCAAGATCCTAGAAATAATTTGTTGCAGGGTAGCTCCTGTGATCCTAGCGCGCAGTAGAAGAGAAGTTGGGGATCATTTAAAAGAAAGAGAGGATTAACCCTCTATTACAGTTGAAAAAGACCGAGACATCTTTCTAAGGAATTCCCTGGAAGAAACCTAGTTGTCTTTGTTGCAAAGCTATGGACCATGAAGTGTTGGATTTCCCTAGAATGATTGCTAAGCTTGAAGGAATGAATCTGAACCAGGAAAACCCTAAGGCAGATCCAGAAATGGAAGAATCCAAGAAAGAATCAGAGAAAGTATTATTATAGAGGAAAGAAACCTTGAATGACCATCGACATATCAACTTATTAGAGATCTTCAAAGAAAAAGAATGCATCGAAGCAAGAATAGGAGACTTTGACATTGACTCTATTTTGGATGAAGAGACATAGGTAAATATCATGACAAAAAGAACTTGGGAAGATATAGGGAGGCCTGCTATGATTCCTTCATTAAGAGGAGTACGATTATTCAGAGGAAAACTGGTAAAACTATGTGGAAGGCTCACTCAGATACCTACGAATGCCAATGGAACTTCGACATAAGAAGATTTTGAGATTATTAATTTTATTGAAGACAAAGCCCCGTTTACCATGTCACTAGGAAAACCTTGGATTGATGGAGGTCAAACTAGATAGAAGGAAGAAGAAGAAGTTTTGGAGCAGAAGCAACAAGAGTTAAAAGATTCCATGACTAGAAGGATCACACACTTGATTGAACAACAGGAGAACATATTGAAGCTATTTAACACTAGAGACCCAGATGTCGATGCTACAAGAACATTAGAAGACCCACAAAAGACTGAAGTACTGACCCCAGATAAAGAAGAGGTATTACCCCTGAATCCTAGGAAAGAATATCAACAATGCGCAATGACTATCTCAAAATAAGATAAGAATCATAATGGAAAAAGACATACCGAGACAAATCTCACTGGAAATAAGGATAAAAAGCTATGTAAGAAGAGGGATAATATTGAAAAGTTACAGAAAGTTCCAGAGGGAACTTCGCAGGAGGAAAATTTGAAAAATTGGAGCTTTGCTGGGATATCAGAACAACGACACATGGCACTTCACCATGGCGAAGCAATATAGCCGTTGGGGACATTATAACCATTCAACTGCTTCCTTGAATGGGTTGAAAGACATTTAAGGATCGACACCAGACCGTTGGACCATGCCATAATAGACTCAACAGAGTTATTGAAGGATTCATACCCGTTGCAAGTTACCCATTGCCAAGTTACCTATTTATCCCATCGCGCCACACACTGAGAACACTTTTTCTAACCAAGAGTTTGAGCCCGCGGACTAAGTGAATTATATAAAGTGATCATTGTGCTCTTGTTTTTTATTCTAGTGCAGTGTCTAAGTTAATTTGACCCTGATCTAATTAATCCCGAGCATGTATGTCTGAGGAACTCAACGTAGTTTAAGAATCAGTGACAGAAGTACTCCTTGACCTGATGACTGAAAGAGTCATTTCGGAGAGAGGATTATCCACAGGTGTACACGCATCATCCATGAGAGGACTTCCAGCTTTTCCGTCAACTGCTCGAGCCAGACTATCCCGACTATCAGATGAGAAGCGAACCAAGCACATGGATGATCTCGCGAATGATAAGTTGATTATGAGCATATTACCCACCTATATACCACCTCTGAGTGATGCAATAAATCAAGACAGTGTGCCCAGAGAATTTGAGTACACCTTGGTCACTGCGTACCTCCCAAAGGGGATATGTGTAGTTCGTGCATACCAAGAAAATATTGCAGTGTTGAAGTTTAGCAACTTCAACCTCGGTGACATGAAGGTCTATAACATGCTCACCCCACAAAATTACCTGACCAAAAAAAAGGGAAATAATTTGAAGATTGTCCCTCAGTCATGGACTATGAATGTCGCGAAGTCCACACTGCTCAACGTCATGAAAATTCCTCACCTTGGAAGACACCAAGAGGTGAATGCATGTGTCAATATGTTGTTGTCATGTTACCATGGCAGATACTTGTGGTTAAACCGTCATATCAAAGTGGATTTGACATTGATCAATCGTATCATAGGGCCGAGTATGTAAGGCCTTGACCCAAAGTATTTATATCCCAAAAAAACCATGGATCGCTCTTTAGCTCAAATGATCAAGGACACCTACGACGATGTCGAGAAGGGCACGCGAGGCTACAAGGTATCTTCTATCCATAGTGGCGCAATTCACCACACCTATCAATTGATCCCAGGAAAGTTAGTACGAAATAATCGACCCACCCAAGTCACCCATTTTGTAGTCGATGTCACAGGGAAGTGTGCGGAGGGCTTACAAATGAATTAGGTGCAATACCTGGTGAACCAATTAGAACTTGACTGCAGAGAAGCCCAGGATCAAGGGTACAAATTTCATTTTAGCTGGCTTTTGATCCTGATCGCTTTCATTGCCTGGGAAATGATGGAAGGTGCAACCTTCCCGGACATTGATCCCTTTGAACCTTTGGTCATGAAGTTCAGTACACTATGGTATTCTAGTGACATGAATAAGCAATGGAAGTCAAATTTCGTGTTCCACACATACTGCAACCAGTTGAAGTGCATGCCGATGGACATAAGCAACAGCTACAGTCATACTACAAACTGACAGAGGAGGACTTGGAGGATATCACCAAGGAATGGTCGGTGGACCTCCTTATTATAGTAGACCCTGCGGAGATATCCGACATAGACAGCCCAAAAATTGCGCAGGATACACTCGGAACTAGCAAGACAAAGAATACTGAAGAGGTTTAGGATTTAGACAGTACATCTGTGAATACTGCTTCCATCTCACCGGAGCAAGGGGGTGATGGAGAAGAGATAGATGGTACAAAAGAGGAGAAAAAGAAAGGTGAGGTAACACCACCAAGAGACGAGGAGGACCCCTTGAAGAAAAGGAAGGTTTCCCCTCTGAAGCCTTCTCCCTGGAAGAAGTCGAAAGAAACAATGACCAAGTTGCAAACTATCCTTACCCCTGATGAATTTGATTTCATCATAGCAGCCCTGAATGATGCTTCGCTGGATATAGTAGAAAAACAAGAGGCTAAGAAGGAGGAGATGTAAAATCGAATTGAGGTTGATCTCCAAGGCGTGCATCAAGCACTATAGTCCAGCTCCATAGTCTCCACTGCACCTCTGCCATTAGGAACACCAGAACTAGGAGATGAGCTAGCTCAACTCCACCGAATAACTGATACAGTCGAATATCACCTTCAATGAGCACAGGAAGAAATAACACAAGCTATCCAGGCTTTGGTACAAGTACAAGGAGTCCTTCTAGAGCAATGTAGTACTGCAGAATGGGAAAATCTTTCTCTCCGGGTGAAGTGGGATGAATAAAAAGAACAACTGCAACAAATCAAGGAACAATTTCCCATAGAGAAACTCGAAGTAAAGGAAATGGTCAACCAGGAACTTCTCTCTGTAAAAATTGTAGCAGTAAATATCGAAGAGCGAGTTCCACAGCAGGTGGTGCAACTTGAAGAAGTGATCTAGAAGCTACAAAAATGCATCGCAAATTTGGAACTATGCAATGTGCCCAAGACCCCAGAAGATGTAAGAGACCTAAGGGAAGAAATTTCTGGGAGCGCAGTTGACGGACTAAAAGATCTTTCCCTAGAATGAAAACAACTGAGTAACCACAGTGCCCAAACATATGAGAACCTGACCAAGAATCTAGAATTCCAGGCACTGGAGTCGCAACTCAAGGAAGTGAAGAAAGATGCAGAGACACTACAGGTGCAGATGAAGGCCCTATCAACCATAGAAAGAATGAAGTGGTCTCAAGAGAAGCCCACCTCCCAACAATAGATCCATACGATTCAAAGAAAAGTTATGGAAGCCACTCAATGACTCCAACGAGTACAAGATAAGGCATGCCAATTGTTCATAGAGGTCAAGAGTCGAGGAGTAGAGCTAGAATAGGTTGTCACCACAACAAAACAATGCCTAGAAGGGAAGTGAATGATGAGTAATCTAGGAGTTCACCAAGCAAGAGGCCATAGCACAACAGCAGGTCGAAGAAACTCGAGCCAAGATCGAGGCATTTGAGGCAGAGCTAGTTAGAACTGAGTGACACGGGACGAGTCACAGGTGAGTGTTGTGGGCCTTTTGGCCCTTAACCAAGTTTTGGGAGATTCTTGGTCATGTTGACCTATTTTGGACTTCGACAGCCTGTCGAAGGAGGAGCACAAGACAAAGAGGAGATCACGGGATCTAGACCCCTTTTTGGGTCCTCTTTGGGGTTATGTAATGGGATTGGGATGTCAGCCAATGGGTTTACCCATGCTTAGGTCTATTTTGTAATATATAAATAGATGTCTAGGAAATGTAAGGGAGGGAATTTATGTGATGTTAGGCCACTAGTCAGATGTAAATGTATGCTAAGTGCAAGTAGAGTCTGTAAGTTCTTTGTGCATGAATGTAAGAGAATTGGAGAGCTAAGTGCAAGTGGTTTTAATGGACAGTGGAAGGCTTTGTGCTGTAATGCAAGGAAGAAGGATCTAGCAAGCTGTACAGATCTTTTGTCCTATGCGGAGAAGGGTTCTGAGGCTCTATGCATGTAACCTATTTAAGAATCTAATAAAGAAGAAGAGTTGGTGGAGATAGCCCCAGGGTGGGGGTGAACCACGTAAATACTATGTTACTCTGCTCTGTGTGATGTTCTAATGCATTTATATGTTATTTTCTAAGTGCTTTGAGATGATTAGACAAATATGCTTATGCTTAGTGCTAATGATATGTGAGAATGTTAGATCTGATCTGTATGAATATGCTTATTGATTGATCTGCTAGATCTGATATATTTACCTATGCTAAGTGCTTAAATACATTAGATCAGTGTGAATGCTGCGAAGCTCTATTTTATCAGCGAAGTAGATATTGATTGCATATTGAGGAACTAACGGTGCCAAGTTCTCTATTAAGTATCATAATCACAGATCTGTGTCCCATATAAGGTTGCAGACACCTGAGTCTCGCAACCACCCCTGCCTCTACCTCGGATGAGACTTCATCTTCTTCGTAGATGTTTTCAAAAGGGCCAATAGTTAGGGTTTTTTTGGTGCGTTGTTGTAGCGTTGAACCCTGGGTCTGTCCCTGTGCCAACACATTAATACTCCAAAACCCTAACCCTAACATGGCTAGGTTTGTCCACATATACGTCATATTTCTGCAAATCTTGTCGCCAACTGCTTTCTTTTCCCTTTTTCACGCTATTCTTCCTTCTTTTTCATCACGTGTTGTTCCCCTTGGTCCATGATTCCTTTCTTACTATGATTAACTCCTAAAATTTCCTTCTCTGATAGGCCCCCAACACTAACATGTGTCTCTTTTCGAGCCACTCAGTTCATTTGTGCCTCCTCCACTAATTTCTCCAACTCCTGAAACTTATGTGACAATTTATGCCATTTTTCCTTAATTTGTGCATTCTTCCATGTGAGGTTATCCACGAACTATGATGTAACGTTCTCCTTCAACACTTGTATCCTTTCTATGTGTGCTTATTCCATGTTGGTTTTTTTCTATTTCCAACGTTTTTATCATTTGTTCTACTTGTTCTTGTAGGGGATGCAACAGAGCCTGTCTAGTCTGCCTTTCCTCCTCAATGTTTTTCACTTCTATCTATAGGTTCTTCAATTCCTTCTCAACCCTCAATATCAGGGTATGTCCATTGTTTCATTTCAATGCTTCAAATCTTGAACTGCAACATTTAGTTTCTCTTCTCTCTAGTCTAGTTGTTGGATCCTATAATCCTTTGCCAAGCTTGTCCAAATTTTTGTGGTCCCTTTGTACAGTTATTCTATCACCTTAACATCCAACACAATGTGAGATATTTGTTCTATGGATTTCTCTTCCCTTTTGGATATGAACTGTGGAGGTGTGTTTGGTGTTATCTTTCCAACTAACCCTATTATTTCATGTACATATTCCTCCAAAGTCTACTCTATATTATTTAGTTTTTCCTCTACATTGATATCTCCTACAAGTGCGTTGTTTAGAATTGTTTGGAAGACTTATTCAATTCTTTTCTCCAGTCTCTCTACGCACTTTTTTTTCCTCCGCTTGTTCCTATCTTACCTCTGTAATACCCGTCTCCAATACTTCCTTAGCTTCCCTGTTGGTCTCTAGGTATGTTGCATCCATCCTTTCCCTCAAGTGTACCTCGTGCACCACACATACTTGTAGTTTATATAAGGCCTTCATCGGTATCCTTGCCAATAAAAAATCCAAATGTTCGATATCCTTTAATTTTTTCTTCTCTACATCTTCATATACTCACATCATGTCCTTAGTGATGTTAAAAGTTTCACTGGTCAGTGTTGTGATGTGTATTGTTGTCTCCTTGCTCTGTGTTGTTTGTTGTTGTCTTTTATCCTCATTTTGTTCCTTGGTCATGAGTATTTTATATAAGACATGTATGACCTCTGTAAACTCTTGCATTATTCTTTCCCTTTGTTTCTTTTCCTCATATTCTTCAACAATGCAATCTTTTACTCTCTCTACGATTAATTCTACATCATCTTTTGTTATCATGTATTATGGGAATTCCTTTGGCACTTTCATATTCCTATGTGGCCCACCTGATTGCACAACTAGTCTCTTTGGTGGCCTTGACTATGTTGGTTGTGTTTTTTTTATGGTTGAAAGCGCAATGATGAATACTATGCTTGCAAATGATTTCCAAGATTTATTAGTTAACTATATTAATAATATACTAGTAGGTGGGACCCCCTTGTTTAACTTATGACACTATGATGGATACAAAGCGATTATATTTTGGTTTTTTATGTATTGGTTGCAACACATATTTCTACAGCTCATTTTCGTCAAATCATATTATATATGTTATGGTAATATTTGGTGATTGGGTGATTAAAAAAAGGAACAACATGGTTTTGATTATCTCTCATGAAATATGATTATGTTTCCTTTTGGATGAAAGAATTACAGTCCAGTTTTAATGTTGATATTGTATATTTTCCATAGTAAAGATTAAGTGATCTCGACCCTTGCTACTATTGTTATGCGCATTGGTTGAATTGCAATTGGGTTGTGTTCCTATCAAGTTTTCATATGATAAAATTTGATAGTGGCAAGGGGTGGCTCACTTTGGACTATCACGTACTTTGCAAAGTGTAATATGACAAGTTTGATATTTGGTTGTATTAATGGTTTCTAATGTAGTTTTATGGTGAGATGGCTAGTGGGCTTGGATCATACTAAGATATGAATGAGTGTTGAAGGAAGAAGTGACTTGTAGTAAATGCACGTCACTCAAACTCCCCTCGATCCCGCCACCCTAGTCATTCTTTCATTTTTTCTCTGTTAGTTGTTGTTGCTTCGCCTTGCCCATTCATGGAAGAAGTATACAACCTTAATTTTTCTCCTCATTCAATATTTTACAAGTATGGAGTTTTCTTAATTTTCCATCCATGAGATTTTCTCTACCCTTAAATAAAATGTTGGCTCTGGTTGCTTGTGGTCTATGTGATTCTCAAACTGTTATGATGTTTTTGGAACTATGTATTTATGGTTGCATTCTTGGTTTCCTGTGGTGGTTTTTCTAAGACTATTGGCATTAAAAAACATTTTGTGGTGTCCTTGCTATGTGTAATTGTTCACAAGGAATTGATGAGTAAAAAATTTGGTTGATCCTGCCTTGCTTATGGTTCTATATTCGGGTTTGTCCTCCCTCTTGAAATGGGTTATACCATTCATCCTAACCTCTGGTATTTGTGAATACCCCACCTATAGATTGATATTTATGGTCTCTGTGGTTAGTATACCCATGCCATATTTCGACCCTGTGGATGATTAAGTGAAACATGACTAAAACCTCTCATTCCTTGTCCTAGAAAAACCTTTAGTTTCTTGCATGCTTACTGATGCAGACCCCATACGTTTTCCTCGGCAAGGTCCACTGACCTCCCGGTCAAGGATCATTCTTCAATCTATCGAGATGAAGAAAATCTTTGATTCCCTACTGGAATCCATAGGAAATATCCACAAGTCCAAATGTGAACTAGGCCCACGCGAACAACACTAGGCATGAGCTCCCTCCACGTGACCACTACCTGTGACAACACGCCTATCAAATAGGCACTTCACGACTTCAAATGTTGGGACTTTGCATATGAGCCAACCTTGAATCTCCCAATCCTCGAAATCCTGACATAAGAGCCTAGCAAGTGCTAGCTCTATTCCCTTTGCCTCCGTCCATATAACCCCTACTATGACCTGGGGCCAAACCTCAAAGCGTTTCAGAACTTCACGAATTGAGAAGTTGAAATAATTCTCATCTCAGATCTTCCGATCCACGAAACCCCAAAATTCTCCCATGTCGGATCGATGACTCCTAGCACTCCAAGATCCGACGGTCCAGATCCTTCTCTCGCGAATTGGGTCTTTGTGTTTCGTGAAGTTGGAAAGGATTATCACCTCTATTCCCTGAATCCTTATTTCCTTATATTCATGTGTGCCAGATCAACGACCCACAACTCCTCATGATTTGATGACTATGATCGAATTGCAATTTTGTGATTCAAGAGTTCTAACAACTCTTCCCTTTGACTTCTTTAATTCACAAGTCAGTGAAACATTGATCTCTCGCCACACATCCTTTCTTGATGGACGACTAGGATTGTTTCGAATCCCATCTTCTTGGGTATTTTCTCATGTCTTCACCTCAGTTCTCTCGATGCCCGATCCCATGAGCACTCTGGATATGTTTCCACCTATCCTCTGATGATGGACTATTCTGATTGATTTTGGAACTCAGGACTTCATGTAGTCCACCCTCCCACATACACAAGGGTTAAGCCTCATGTGTCTTCCTCCGGATCAAATAGGTATTGGTCCTCGATACTCAAATCTGATAGTCCAAATCTAATCACCTCCTATGCTCGTTCCTCCTGTCTATAATCTGATTAGATAGCCCAGATTTTCTAGTGTCGATCCAACGGTCATCGTTGCTTATCCTCCTGAGCTTATTTTTTGTTTCTTCCTGACTTGGAAGATTTCCAATGTTTCGAAGGCTACGACCTTCGATTCTTCATCAAACCCTGTAACTTTGGCTCACGTCTGTGTTCTAGAAACACTATCCCTCCTGAGCTTTGGTAATGGAATTTTACCTCGGCTTTGGCGTGTACTTGTGCTCTGCATGCAAACTTGCACTGTCTCTCCTGAGATTATGAACATGGAAATAGTTTGCCTCTACGCACACTCCTTATGCTTGAATAGCCTTTAGATGTCTTTATTTCAACACTTTGTCTGAGTGTTGGCCGGGTGCACTCCTTGCACAGGTCTTCCTCCAGAGTGTTTAGTAACTCTGTAACAACCCTTTCACTCCTTGAAGGGATATAAGTCCCCTCTTGGAAACTTATGCTCAAGCACTCCTTACTGAGCTGACAAAGTATTCAGTAACTCTATAAGTGTATTCTCCTTGACACCTCTCTTATCTCTGAACTCGAAACAAAGTTCTCTTTAATGCACTCCTTTCACATGCTCAATGCCTGCCTGACAGAGCTTCACAGAATCCTTAGCAATTATTTTTTCTCTCTGTTCCTTCCCTTGCACAGTCCTTCCTCCAAGGTGTTCAGTAACCTTGAGGTGTCTCCCTTGAGTCTATGATTCCTCAGGTACGCCCTCCTAGTACGTTCTCGCCTGAATTCCACAGAACTAAGATGTGCACTCTTTGCACTGGCTTACAGAGTCCTCAGTAGTATGTCATGCAACCCTTTACATGAAGCCACAAAGAACCCAGACTGAAAATCAAAGAAAAATCCTAAATAGATGAGAAAATATATCTATCCCTGCAGATGGAATCTACAATACATCTACAACATATGCACATAAAATAATAAAAGACATTCATTCATAAACACACATAATACAATATGTAGGAAAAATAGATCTCTTTGTATTAATCTCATAATTTCTGGTTACAAGTGTTTACAAAAGCTTAGACTGCAATAGAGTCTCGGGTCTCTCCTCTCTTCTCTCCAAAAACCTAATGAATTCTAGATACAAATATCTTTTTACCAAAGGGGGATACTCGAGATCTTCCCTCCAAGCTACCTACTCTCATTTATTTATAATGAATTACATTCAATGGAAGTCTAGTCCGAATTGGATCTAGAGCCCACCTATTGTCAGCCATTAAACTCTACCTACAACCTGCACAAAGGAATCTATTTGGCTCTTCCATCCTTACAAACATTTAATATAAATTTGAATTTCGAAAATGAGAGGGTCGGAGCCTCTCCCTTCCTCAAATGCATGCTGAATGTGGTATCTAGATGGTGCATTGCCAGGGTGAAGAAATGATCCTGCATCATACTTCACTGCTGCGAAAAATTCATGAGCTCTTGCTCATGAGCTTCCCAGCTCTGTTGAAATTCTCCTAGATCCCAAACTATTCTTTGGAGCTATCCATCTGCTCCACTTATTCATTGTTGTTGTTGTTTCAGTGTTTCTCTTGTAGGTTTCCTTCTGCTCAGTTTCTCCTCATTGGTTGTTTCTGTTGCTGACCTCAACATCAACCTTCTAATATTCTCAATCATTTCCTCCAGCTGCTCTACTGCCTGGCTCTCTGGAAGTCTTCTATGATGCACTTTGTTCTTTGTAATGGGTGGATCAGATCAATCCCCCTTGTTGTTTTCATCTCCCCTTGTGGAACTAAGTCGCCACTCTACCGCAGACTCCAATCCTGGAGTCTCCTTTTGACTGATTTGTTGCTCATTCACTTCCTCTGACAAACTAGCTTTTTTCATTTCTTCTGTTGGTTCATCTCCAGATTCTTCCACCAACTCCTCATACTGGAATTCTAATTCATATTCTGTTGTAGGATTTAGGGATGCAGTCAACATCTCTTCAGCTTCCTAGCTGAAATTTCTGAGCAATTATGTCGAATTCCATTCTTTCAAAATCTGCATGACTGGTTGTGCATTGTAGTCATCTATTGGCTATGTATTTTTCAACCAATCTTCCATCATCTCCAACTCATTCTCCGATGGAGTGAGTACCCCAACTGCATGTTGTTATTTTGTTAGGGCATATATCATCATCTTCTCTTTCTCTCCTTCCTCTATGATAGTCAATGTTGGTTTTCCTTCTCCTGTTACTGCATATGCAACACATTCCCTGCCCTCCATTGGGTTGTTTAGTAGGAATATCTAAATTCCCCCAATGATCAGAATGTATTTACGATCCTCCCCCATCAGATTTCCTTGTTGATCTGAATTCACCTCTGAGTTCATGAGACTATCAAACAGTCTCGTCTCCTCTCCCTTTCGCACCTAGAAATCTGGGATTTTTTCCCTGGCCTCCTGGCAATCTATGATATCCTCCAATGATCCCATCTCATTTCCCACCTGGCAATCTAGACTTTCTTCACTGCCCACCTGGAAATTTCTGAGACCCTTTTGTGATCCCTTCTGCTCATCATCACTGAGCCTCTTCCCATCTTCTGGCTCATAGATGTGAACCACTTCCTCTTCACGTCTGAGGTTTTCAACATACCTCAGCCACATTCTCAACATACTTCACTTTCCTTTGGCCAACAATATCTTAATGGGGCATTTCACATTATTCTTCATGGGACACTCATACACCCAATGGATCTTTTCATCCTGTTTCATTTTAAATGCAAGCTTATCCATTTGTGATCTTATCTCACTGAGCTCTTTGTATGTCTTAGCCTTGCTTTTCTGTTGGCAATCCCCTCTTGAACCATGTTCATGGTCGTCAGTATCCATCTTCTTCTTCTACCTTCTCTATTGGAAAGTCTATTATTCACTCTACAACTGAGAGAATTCCCAGCTTCCCCTACAACTCACCTGGCTGTCTATTGACTGTTGCACACCTTGAAATAATCACCACAGAGCATAAACACCTTGTCTTCCTTCACTTGTTGTATACAGATGAAATTTTGATACCACTTTATGTTACCATAATTTCTCCTTCAATACTTTTCTCCTGAAATATACAAACGAAATTCCTCTTTGATACCACATGATGAAGACCCCCTAACTTTTCCTTGGTAGGGTCCACTGACCTCCCAGGAAAGGATCGTTCTTCAATCTATCGAGCTGAAGCAGTTCATTGATTCCTTGCTGGAATTTGAAGGAAATATCCACAGGTCCAAATGCGAACTCATCTCGCGCGAACAACACCAGGCGTGAGCTCCCTCCTCGTGACCACTACCCATGACCACATGCCTATCAAAAAGGTTCTTCATGACTTTGGATGTCGGGACATTGCATATGAGCCAACCTCGACTCTCCCAATCCTCTAAATCCTGACATAAGAGCATAGTGATTGCTAGCTTCGTTCCCTTTGCCTCCATCCATATGACCCCTGCTATGACTTGGGGCCAAACCTCAAAGTGTTTCGGGACTTTGCGACTCATGAAGTAGAAATACTTCTTAACTTAGATATTTCGATCCCTGAAACCATGAAAATCACCCACACTGGATCAATGACTCCTGGCACTCTGAGATCCGACAGTCCAGATCCTTCTCTCGTGAATCAAGAATTTGTGTTTTGTGAAGTTGGAAAGGTTGATCACCTTTATTTCCCGACTCCCAATTTATCGATATTCATGTGTGCCATATCAACGACCCACAACTCCCCGTGATCCTATGGCTATGATCGAATTGTGATTTCATGATTCGAGATTTCTAACAACTCTTCCCATTGACTTCTCTGAGTCACAATTTAGCGAAACGTTGATCTCTCACCACGCGTCCTTTCTTGATGGATGGCTAATATTGTTTCAGCTCCCAGTGCCTCGGATATTTTCTCATGTCTTCACCTCTATTCTCCTGATGCCCAATCCCATGAACACCCTATATCTGCTAGCACCTGTCCTCTGATGATGGATGGTTTTGATTAATTTTGGAACTCTAGAATTTTCATAGTTCTCTCTCCTGCATAAATAAGGGTTAAGCCTCGTGCGTCTTCCTCCCGATCCAATGGACTTTGGTCCTTGGTACTCATATATGATGGTATAGATATTATCACCTCCTATTCACATTCCTCCTATCTAGACTTTGATCAGACAACCCAGATTTTCCAGTGTCGATCCAACAATCACCGTCTCTCCTCCTCCTGAGCTTCTTTTGTCTTCTTCCTGACTTGGAATATTTCCAATGTTTCGAAGGATACAACCTTAGATTCTTTGTCGAACCCTATAAATTTGGGTCACGTATTTTTTCTGTAAACTTTATCCCTCCTGAGATTTGGTAATGGAATTTGACCTCGGCTCTGGTGCGTACTTACACTGTGCATGAAAACTAGCACTGCCTCTCCTGAGCTTACAAACTTGGAAACAGTTCACCTCTATGCACACTCCTTGTCCTTGAATAGCCTTCGTATGGTTGTATTTCAACACTTTGTCTAAGTGTTGTTCGGGTGCACTCCTTGCATAGGTATTTCTCCAGAGTGTTCAACAACTCTGTAACAACCCTTTCACTCCTTAAAGGGATATAATTTCCCACTTGGCAACTTATGCTCAAGCAGTCCTTGCTGATCTGATAGAGTATTCAGTAACTATGTAAGTGTATTCTCCTTGAAACCTCTCTTATCTATGAACTCGACACAAAGTTCTCCTTCGTGCACTCCTTTCACATGCTCAATTCCCACCTGGCAGAGCTTCATAGAATCCTCAACAATTATGTTTTCTCTTTGTGCCTTCCCATGCACAGTCCTTCCTCCAAGGTGTTAAGTAACCTTGAGGCTTCTCCCTTGAGACTATGATTCCTCTTGTGCGCCCTCCTGGCACATTCTTTCCTGAATTCCACATAACTCATATGTGCACTCTTTTCACTGGCTTACAGAGTCCTCAATACTTTGTCATGCAACCCCTTGCATGAAGCCACAAAGAACCCAAACTGGAAATCAAAGAAAACTCCTGAATATATGAGAAAATCTATATATCCCTGCAGATGGCATCTAACATACATCTACAACATATGCACATAAAATCATAAAAGACATTCGTTCATAAACACACACAATAAAATATACAGGAAAAACAGATCTATTTGTATTAATCCCAGAATTTCTGGTTACAAGTGTTTACAAAATATTGGATTGCAACAGAGTCTCGTCTCTCTCCTCTCCTCTCTCCAAAAAACTAATGAATTCTAGATACAAAGATATTTTTACCAAAGGGGTCTCCTCCAACTTTTCCCTCCAAGCTACGTACTATCATTTATTTACAATGAATTACATTCAATGGAAGTCTAGTCTGAATTGGATCGAGAGCCCACCTACTGTCAACCATTAAAGGTGACTCTACCTACAGCCTGCACAAAGGAATTTATTTGTCTCTTCCATCCTTACAAACATTTAATAGAAATTTGAATTTTGAAAATGAGAGGGCCAAAGCCTCTCCCTTCCTTCAATGCACATTGAATTTTCTTTCTAGCTGGCGCGTTCTTGGGGTGAAGCGATGCTCCTGCATCATACTCCACTGCTGCAAAAAAATCATGAGCTCCTGCTCATGATCTTCCCAGCTCCGTTGAAATCCTCTTGGATCCAAAACTATTCTTTGGAGTTGTCCATCTGTTCCACTGCTTCGTTGTTGCTGTTGTTTCCCTACTACTCTTGTAAGATTCCTTCTTCTTAGCTTCTCCTCTCTAGCAGTTTCTACTGCTGACCTGAACATCATCCTTCTTATCTTCTCAATAACCTCCTCCAATTGCTCTACTAGCTGGCTCTCTGGAGGTCTTCTCTCCTTCACTTTCTTCTTTTAAATGGGTGGATCAAATTGATCCCCCTTGCTATTTTCATCTCCCCTTGTGCAACTAAGTAACTACTCTACTGCATACTCCAATCCCGCGGTCTCCTTTTGACTGATTTGTTGCTCAGTCAATTCCTTTGACAGACTAGATTCTGTCATTTCTTCTGTTGGTTCATCTCCAGCTTCTTCCAGCTGCTCCTTAGATTGGAATTATGATTCATCTTCTACTGCAGGATTTAGGGTTGCAGTCAACATCTGTTTAGCTTCCTGGCTGAGATTTCTGAGCAATTTTGTTGAATTCCCTTCTTCCAAAATCTGCATGACTGTCTTCTCATGGAAGTCATCTACTGGCTCTAGATTGTTCAACAAATCCTCCATCATATCCAACTCCTTCTCCCATGGAGTGAGTAACTCAATTGCATGGTCTTCTTCTACTGGGGAAGATATCAGCATCTTCTCCTTCTCTCCTTCCTCTATGAAAGCCACTGTTGGTTGTCCTTCTCCTCTTGTTTCATATGAAACACATTCCTTGGCCTCCATTGGGTTATTTGGTAGGAATATCAGAATTCCACCAATGATTAGAATGTATTTCTGATCCTCCGCCATCAAATTTCCTTGCGGATCTGAATTCACCTATGAGTTCATGAGACTATTAGAGAGTCTCATCTCCTCTCCCTTTCCCACCTAGAAATCTAGGATTTCTTCCCTTCCCTCTTGGAAGTCTATGAGATCCTCCAATGATCCCATCTCATTTCCCACCTAGCAATCCGAAATTTCTTCACTTCCCACCTGCCAGTTATTGAGACACTTCTCTGATCCCTTCTACTCATCATCATTGAGACTCTTCCCAGCTTCTGGCTCATAGATGTGAACCACTTACTCTTCACCTCTGAGGTTTTCAACATACCTTAGCCACATTCTCAACAACCTTCGCATTCTTCTGGCCAACAATATTTGAATGGGCCACTTCACCTTATTCTTCATGGGCCACTCATACACCTAATGCATCTTTGCATCTTGTTGCATTTTAAATGAAAGCTTCTCCATTTGCACTCTTATCGCATTCAGCTCTTTGTCTGTCTTATCCTTTCTTTTCTGCTGGTGGT
This sequence comes from Picea engelmannii, assembly GCA_009831015.1. Classification (NCBI taxonomy): domain Eukaryota; kingdom Viridiplantae; phylum Streptophyta; class Pinopsida; order Pinales; family Pinaceae; genus Picea; species Picea engelmannii. The sequence goes on from ML777773.1 coordinate 1,293,824, forward strand.
CTCCTCTTGGACCACGTTCATGGCCTTCAGTAGCCATATTATTCTTCTACCCTCTATCCTGGCAAGTCTGTTGTTCACTCTAAAACTAAGTGAATTCCCAGCTTCCCCTACAGCTCACTTGTCTATCTATTGATTGTTTCACACCTTGCAATAATCACCACAGAGCATCAACACCTTGTCTTCCTTCACCTTCTATATATAGATGAACTTCTCATACCACTTGATGTTACCAAAATTTCTCGTTCAATACTTTTCACCTGAAATATACAAATGAAATTCCGCTTTGATACCACATGATGCAGACCCCCTACCTCAACCTTGACATGCTCCACTAAAATCCCGGTCAAGGATCATTCTTCAATATATTGATATGAAGCAGCTCTTCGATTCCCTGCCATGACCACTACCCATGATCACACCCCTATCAAAAAGGAGCTTTGCAACTTCAGATGTCGGGAATTTTCATATGAGCCAACCACGACTCTCCCATTCCCCGAAATCCCAAAATAAGAGCCTAGCGAGTGCTATCTCCATTCCCTTTGCCTCCATCCATATGACCCCGGCTATAACCTGGGGCCAAACTTCAAAGAGTTTTGGGACTTTGCGACTCACAAAGTTGAAAGACTTCTCACCTCAGATCTTCTGATCCCTGAAACCCCTAAATTCTCCCACACCGGATGAACGACTCCTGGTCCTCCAAGATCCAATGGTCTAGATCCATCTCTCGTGAATCGGGACTTCGCATTTCATGAAGTTGGAAAGGCTGATCACCTCTATTCCCCGACTCATGATTTCCTAATATTCATGTGCGCCAAATCAACGACCCACAACTCCCTGTGATCCGATGGCTGTGATTGAATCGTGATTTCGTGATTTGGGAGTTCTAACAACTCTTCCCTTTGACTTCTCTAAGTCATGGGTCAGCGAAACGTCGATCTCTCACCACACGTCCTTTCTTGATGGAAAGATAGGATCATTTCAGATCCCATCTCCTTGGGTATTTTCTCCTGTCTTCACCTCTATTCTCCTAATTCCTGATCCCATGAAAACCTTGGATCTATTGCCACCTGTCCTCTGACGATGGATGGTTCCGATTGATTTCGAAACTTGGGACTTCGTGCAGTCCACCCTCCTACATACACAAGGGTTAAGCCTCTTGCATCTTCCTCTAGATCCAATGACTGTTGGTCATCGACACTCAGATCTGACGGTCTAAATCTAATCACCTCCTGTGCACATTTGTCCTGTATGGATTCTGATCAGATGAACCATATTTTCTAGTTCTGATCCAATGATCACCATCGCTCCTCCTCTTGACCATCTTTTGCCTTCTTCCTGAATTGGAAGATTTCCAATGTTTTGAAGGCTACGACCTTTGATTCTTCGTCAAACCCTGTAACTTTGGGTCGCGTATGTGTTCTGGAAAGGATATCCCTCTTGATCTTTTGTAATGGAATTTGACCTCAGTTCTGGCACATACTTCCGCTCTACATGTAAACTTTCACTATCTCTCCTAAGCTTATGAAATTGGAAACAATTCACCTCTACGCACACTCCTTGTGCTTGACTAACCTTCAGATGGATATATTTCAACACTTTGTCTAAGTGTTGGTCGGGTGCAATCCTTGCACAAGGCTTCCTCCAGAGTGTTTAGCAACTCTGTAACAACCCTTTCACTCCTTGAAGGGATATACGTTCCCTCTTGGCAACTTATGCTCAAGCACTCCTTGCTGAGATAATAGAGTATTCAGTAACTTTGTAAGTGTCTTCTCCTTGCACCTCTCTTATCTTTGAACTATAAACAAAGTTCTCCTTCGTTGACTCCTTTCACACACTCAATGCCTGCCTGACAGAGCTTCACAGAATCCTCAACAATTCTATTTTCTCTCTATGCCTTCCCCTACACAATCCTTCCTCGAAGGTGTTCAGTAATCTTGAGGCTTCTCCCTTGAGTCTATTATTCCTTTGGTGCACCCTCCTGTCATGTTCTCACCTGAATTCCATAGAACTCAGATGTTCACTCTTTGCACTGACTTACAGAGGCCTCAGTACTCTATCATGCAACCCCTTGTATGAAGCCACAAAGAACCCAGACTGAAAATCAAAGAAAAATCCTGAATATATGAGAAAATCTATCTATCCCTACAGATGTTATCTAACATACATCTACAACATATGCACATAAAAGCATCAAATACATTCATTCATAAACACACACAATACAATATGCAGGAAAAACTGATTTGTTTGTATTAATCTCATAATTTTTGGTTACAAGTGTTTACAAAAGCTCGTACTGCAACAGAGTCTCGACTCTCTCCTCTCCTCTCTCCAAAAACCCAATGAGTTCTAGATACAAAGATATTTTTACCAAAGGGGGCTCCTCGATCTCTTCCCTCCAAGCTACCTACTCCCATTTATTTACAATGAATTACATTCAATGGCAGTCTAGTCCGAATTGGATCTAGAGCCCACCTACTATCATCCATTAAAGGCGAGTCTACCTACAACCTGCACAAAGGCATCTATTTGGATCTTCCAACCTTACAAACATTTAATAGCAACATAAATTCTGAAAATGAGAGGGTTGTTGGTTGTTGAGCCTGATTATCTTCCTGATTGAGAGGTCCTTGCTTTCAGCCGTGTTTATACCCCATAAAGTATTTACACCCCAAAAGTATGTACACTCTTCCACACGAAGGAGTTTAGAGGGACAATACCCCCTCTGCGGGGTCCGGGGGGGGCTATCCCCCCAACTGGGGGGTCTGGGGTCAAGCGGGCCCCCAACGGGGGTTCGAGGGCAAAGCCCCCAAAGGAAAAAATGCCTTGTAAATGTATATTGTAATTTCATTGTAAATATGGACCGTTCATTATAAGGTCATAGATATAACAGTAGAGATTATGTTAGGGTTTTTCCCCAGAAGGCAACCCTCTTTTATGAGGGAAATGTATTGTGGCTATGATTGATGGTGAATATTGTATTCTGAGAGAGGAGACTATGAGAGAAAGAAGAGGAAGTTACAGCGGGTTTTGTTGTAGGTTGTATCCCTTCATTTGCTGGATAATAATAAAGGAAGGACCTGGCAATTTCTCTGGTGGACATAGCCCACACTGGGTGAACCACGTAAATCTGTGTCTCTCTTGTATTGTGTATCTTCTGTGTTTTGTTTCCGCATTTGCTTTTATTTTATTGCTCCACGGTCCTGTTTTTCTAACAACTAGTATCAGAACAAAAGGTAACTCGTAGGAAATAAGGGTTCCTGGTTCGAGTGGGAGCAATGTCGGAAGATGGAAAGTTTAGGGTCGAGAAATTTAATGGCCAAAGCTACCAATTATGGAAGATGCATATGGAAGATTATTTATATCAGAAGGATCTATTCCTACCATTGGGTGGAGTAGAAAAGAAGCCAAGGGCCATGAAGGACGAAGAATGGGAGATTCTTGACAGAAAGGCTCTAGGAACGATATGGTTGAGCCTGGTAGCATCGATGGCTTTCAATAATTCCAAAGAAAAGACAATGAAGGGTTTGATGGATGCATTGGCCAAATTGTATGAAAAACCCTCGGCGTCCAATAAGGTATTTCTAATGAAGAGATTATTTAATATGAAGATGTCAGAAGGTGGGTCTGTTGCAGATCATTTAAATGAATTTAATACAGTTACTAATCAACTAAGTTTTGTAATCTTGTTAGGGCTCTTCTAATCTTGTGCTCATTGCTAGAAACCTGGAACAGCTTGGTCATGGCTGTAAGTAACTCTGTCTTTGGTTCAAATACTTTAAACTTTGATGATGTTGTTGGTGTTATCCTTAGTGAGGAAATGCGACGGAAAAGCACAGGTGGGACATTAGGAAATGCGTTGAACATGGAGAATAGGGGAAGACAAAAGGATAGTAGGTTGATTTTCCCTATACAATTTTAATCGACTACCATTAACCATTCCTTGAATTTCCTTTCCTGCTAAGTCTTGCAGTTTTACAACACCTCCATATGTGATAGAATTTATCTGATATGTCCCTAGACAATGCATTCTGAGCTTCCCTAGGTGATGAAAATACTAACTTTCATAGAGGAGAAAAAAACATCCTTCTTTAACATTATTCTTCTTGATATGTTTGTCATGCCATGCTTTATCCTTTGCTTTCTGTACCTCCTGATGGAAATCTTCTATGATTATGTCCTCTTCTAATTCTATCAGTTGAACTGATATTTTCTATGTTACACTCCTTTCTGTCATATATGTTATTACTACAATGTGTAGATTTGGTATCAACTAATCGAAGGGAAGTATTGCTTCATGTCCATACACCAATCTAATGGGTGTATTCCCTATTATCTTCTTGCATGTAGTTCTATAATCCCAAAGTACTATTGGTACCTTCAAATCCCAATCATATATGTTCACATTACAAATCTTTGTCAAGGAATTCTCCAAAATCTTGTCGAAGGCTTACATTGTTCCATTTTCTTGAGGGTGATAAGGAGTAATTTTCTGGTGTTGTATCTTAAACACTTCAATCATTGCCTCAATAATATTGTTAATGAAGTGAGTCCCCTGATCACTCATCAATATTCTTGGACATTGGAACCTTGTCACTACATGTTCAAATAAAAAGTGTGTTGTTGTCTCTGCGTTGCAATCCTTCACCATGTTTTCCAATCCCTTCAAGCACCTATGCTAAAATGATATTCCTTTCATTCTCCATCACACATCTTCTTAAGATGCTATCTTCTCCAAGTTTGTATAAATGACCTACAATCAACTGATAATCCACAACTATGACCACCAAAGTTTTCTTTTGTGCAGGATTAAATTCTCTTAGTGCAAATCATGTACTAAAAAACTCAATAATGTCATCAAAATACTCATCAACGATCTATACTGAAAAGAATTATGCATATGGAAATTTGTCTTCCAAGTTACTAGGTTCATCTCCATTAGTTATCTTGGATAAGTGATCTAGTCCTGCATTCACCACAACTTCAAATTCAAATTATTGGAACAAAAATATCCATCTGCATATCCTCCCCCGCAACACTGGTTTATTGACTAAATATCTAAGAGCATAATGATCTGTAAACATCTTGAAATGTTTCCCTAACAATTAATGCTTGTATTTATGCAAAGCATACACCATAGTTAATCCTTCTCTTTCTATAGTGTTATAGTTTTGTTCTAAATATGATAACTTTCTCCTGGAAAACACTATAGGGTGATCTATATCATCTTCTCCTGGTTGTTTTAAGACTTCTCCTAATGATATTGCATATGCATCCACATGCACATGAAATCATTTTTCCCAATCCGTAAACACTAAAATCAACGCAGTAACCATCTTCTCCTTCAAAATATTCAAAATTTGTTGTCATTCATCATTCCATTGATACTTAGTGTCCTTCTTCAACAACTTCTCCATTGGAGCAATAATTTGTGCATATCCCCTTATGAACTTTAAGTAATACCCTCTATGGCCCAATGTACTCTTCAACTGGTGCATTGACTTCGGTGGTGGTAAGTTAACTATGACAACCATCTTAGGAGGATCAACCAATAGACCCTGTTTTCACACCACATGTCCTAAAAAAATCCCAAAAGGTGTATTGAAAATACATTTCTTAACATTCAATAATATTTGACACTATATGCATTTGTCTAACATCATCCTTAATATTTCCAAATGATCCTTCAATAGTGTAACGTACCCAGGTACCCACAGGTCAAGCATGTTAACGACAAGTCCCTTCTCTAGACTAATTCGAACCCTGCTCAAAATTTAGATAACAAGGATGCATGAAAGGTTGACATGCATTGATGAAGATTCATGCTAAACATAAAAGAAATGAAGCACACGACATGCACAACCATAACCAACAAGCATGTGTACCCTAAATATTGAATTCAATGATAAATAAATACACAATGAAATAAATAATACACAGGTAAATAATACCATGACAGAGAGAACTTATATTTTATAAAATAAAACCACTGAATGGTTGCAGACCAAGGACATTCCACCCAACCATAGACATTGTTTTTCCAAGTCTTAACAACAATTTCACCCCTGATCTAGGGATATGAATCCACAAGGACAGTTCCATAGTGTTACTCAGCTTCCCAAACTAGTCCGCACTCAAGCTCTCACAAGATTCCCAGAAACCACAACAATCTAAGTACCCAACTCTCCTCTACCCATCCTACATAACCCAAGAGAATGGACCCTAGTGTAGCAGTCCTTCTCCTTCTAGGGATCTAGTGTAGCTGGTCCAGATTCTCCATGTTGGGTCTCTTAGGAATCACAACTGTGAGCAAGGATGGATACATACCACACATATCAGACATGTAGGTCTCAAATTATGGTTGGATTACACCAGCAATCTCTACAATCAATAATACCATGGTTGCACTTCAACAGTTTGTATTTCTCTCTCGAGCCAAGACACGCATGAGGATAGATGAATGAGTGAGGGAAATAATGGAGTGAAATCTCCACAAGAGGGGTGAACCAGGAGCGAGTGAGTGAATGAGTGAATAAAAAAATACATGAGTGAGGAAACCGATAGAAGAACAAGAACAAGAATGGGAATGTGAGAGAGAGAATGAACCTCCCAACAGACCAGTGACGGGTTTATGTAATTTTCAGGAATTAAGAACCTCATGGCCTTCCCCCAAGAAGCTCACGTAACCAATTTACCCCCATTAAAAAAATGGGTAATTACAAAATGAAAATAAACACTTATCCCCCCAAACCCCCTCTCTTGTGAAATCATATCACCTTATAACTCTAGTCCTTTTCCGTCTAGCATCCAACGATGCATTTATTATTAATTATGATAAAAAAAATTACGTTTCTTAGAAACATTGGCCTCTTTTAATTGTTTGGGAACTCTAGACTCTCAGCAATTAACAAATACATTATTTAATATGTGGTTCAAAACCTAGGGTGTTACATCTCCTCCCCCTTATTTTGTCACTGTAGTTAGTGTACATACAAAACAGAGATTAAAATCTCAAAAATTATTCAAAAATCCCCGTGTACTCTGTCTGCATGGAATATTCATCCTCCCAGGTTTCATATTCAGGAGCGTAGCAGGTCCATTGAAATTTTACCATCTCTATAATTCAATTCCAGATAATTTTGACTTTTTTGTCCAATATTCGCACTGGCTGGACCTAAAAGTATCCCTCGGTCTCTAAATGAATCAAATGCCAATCAATAACATGGTTAGGATCAAGTACATATTTATTTACAAAAGAGACATGAAATACATTATGCACATTCATGGTAGAAGGCAATGTAAGCATTTATGCAACTGGCCCTATTCTATCCAATATCTCAAATGGACCACAGAATCTGGCTGCCAGCTTTGTACAATAGCCAAATTCAAGGATCTCTTCTTGGGATTTACATTCAAAAGAACATGCTGATGAAGGAGCATCTATTCACCCAGAAATGCTCCAGCCAGCCAGCACATCAAGCGCACATTCAATGGAGGAGAAAGAGAGAGAGGTGTAAACCCTCATTTCAAAATTTGATTTTTGATTTAAATGTTTGTAAGGTTGCATATCTAGATCCAATTCGGACTAGACAACCATTAAATGTAATTCATTGTAATATAATGAGAGTAGGTATCTTGGAGGGAAAGGCTCGATGAGCCCCTCTTTTCAAGAAAAAATATCTTTTTATCTAAAAAAATTAGTTTTGAGATATTATGTTAGAGAGGGAGAAAAGAGAGAGTTGAGACTCTATTGTAGTCAGAGCTTGAACACATTGTACAGGAATTCTGAGATTAATACAAAGAGAAGTTTTTATTTCTTGATAATCTTTGTGTGTTTCCATGTGTTCTATGAATTCCTTTTATGTGTTTTTATGATGTGGATGTATGCTAGATTCCATCTGCAGGGATATATAGAATTTATCTTTCTGTGAGTTTCTTGGATTTTAGTCTGGGTTCTTTGTGGCTTCATACACAGGGTTGCATGACAAAATACTGAGGATTCTATGAGCCAATGCATGAGTGCACATATGAGTTATGTGGAATTCAGGAAAATACGTGCCAGTAGGGCGCACCAGAGGAATCATGAACTCCAGGGATAATCCTCAAGGTTTATGAACACCTTGGAGGTGACACTGTGCAGAGGAGGGCACAGAGAAAAGAAAACAAAATTACTGAGGATTCTGGGAAGCTCTACTAGGTGGGCATTGAGTGTGTGCAAAGAGTGCACAAGAATAACTCTATTTTGAGTTCTGAGACAAGGGAAGTGTCAAGGAGAAAGAGACTCACAGATTTGTTAAATACTATGTTGGCTCAACAAGGTGTGCTTGAGTAGGAGGTTTCCAGGAGGGCATCAAATTCCCCTTTGAAGGGAGAGACAAGATTCGAGTCCCTTAAAGGTTTGAGCAAGAAAATCTTAGGAGGAATAGTGCCTTTTCACACAAAGTTCCAACAAAAAGGAGAAGAAGAGGCCGAGACACTTCGAGGTCCAAGCCACAGACAAGGCTCATAAAGCATAGTGTTTCTAGAACGCATGCGAGAACCAAAGTTGCAAGGGCTCATAGGAGATAAATCGAAGTCTGAGACCTTTGAAACATTTGACATCTTCCAAGTCAGGGAAGAAATCCAAAACTCAGGAGGAGGAGCATAGCATCCGTAGGATCAATTGTAGGAAAGAAGTTCTGGACTATCGAATCCACATCCAGACACCCAGGAGAGAGTAGAGGAGGAGGAATAGATCTGACCCGTTGGATCTGGTGCATGGACCAAAAACCGTTGGATCCAGAGGAAGGTGCATGAGGGTTAAACCATTCGATAGTGTAGATGAGAGTGGAATTTGTGGAATCCCAAAATCATCACAGCTATCCATCAAAAGAGGAAACGTGGTAGGGAGATCAGTAGCTCGCTGACTCAAAATTTGGGAGGTGTAGAGGAAATAATTCCTTAGGAATATTTGAGTTTGCATAAAAGTATAAGCTCAAGAGGGGTAGATAATTTGAAGAGTTCGAAGGAAGGATGAGTTCTGAATTCACCTTGCTGAAGTTAAGTTCAAAAGGAAAAGACGTCGAGTTATTTGGATGGAAGTCATTGAAATTTTGAACGAACGGTTGAAATTCTCAGAGGGAGAATCACCTATTTTTCATGGACCGTTGGATCGAGTGGATCAACGAAAAATTTAAGGATGAGTGTCTTTCAACACTCGCAAGATTAGGAGGAATAGTCGCCATTAGATCTGAATCAATGGGAGCCGTTGATATTGTGGTTTCAGATTTCATCATTTCAGGAGTCGGTGGTGTGGAAGATTTACAACTTGAGGGTCCGTGAGTTGTGAAATCTTGATGCCATATGGACCGACAAATCATGGAGGAACTAGGACCGTTGATCTGAAGCATCATGAATTCATTCATTGGGAAAAGGGGAAGAGTTTCATTGCAACTTCCTAAGTCAAAAAATCATGATGCACTTAGGAGTGAGGCCCCAAGACTTGAATGAGGTCATATGGTTGAGACATAAAGGAGGAGTTGAGGACTTGTTAGCCCATTTTGGGGTTTTGGGGATTGAATGAGTTAGAGGGACTCACAATAGAAATTGTGAAGTTAGGAAACCCGAAATACCTTTTCGAGTGCAGGTCATGGTTACATTGGTTGGTCACATGGAGTGGAGGTTCGTGCCTAGTGTTGTTCGCATAGGCGTAACGTCTAAAGAGGACCTGTGGATATATTTGCATGAATTTTCCAAAGGGAAATAAAGGATCTACTTTGTCTTAGGGGAATAAGAATGATACTTGACCAGGAGGTCAATGGACCCTGCCTAGGCAGAGGTAGGGTGTCTGTGTCAAGTGGTATTAGAGAACAATTTTGTTTGTATATTTCAGACGAAGGAGATAGAGGAGAGCTTGCACACAATTGATTTCTTTAGGTAGTAGGTAGAGGAGGAATATGGCTTCTGAAGGCCATGAACGTGGTCCAAGATAAGACCGCCAACAGAAAAGAAAGGTTGATATAGATGAAGATCTCAACGAGATAAGAGCACAGATGGAGAAGCTTGAATTTAAGATGAAACAAGATGCAAAGGTGCATTGGGTGTATGAATGGCCCATGAAGAAGAAGGTGAAGTGGCCATTCAAGAAATTGTTGTCCAGAGCACAATAGAGGCTGTTGAGAATGTGGCCGAGGTATGTTAAAAGCCTCAAAGGTGAAGACATGATGGTTCATATTTGTGAACCAGAAGCTAGGAGAAATATTAGTGATGATGAGGAGAAGAGATCAAAGAAGGGTCCTAGAAACTGCAAGGTGAGCAGTGAAGAAAGTTTAGATTGCCAGGTGTACAATGATATGGGATTGTTGGATCATAGACTCCCAAATGGGCAGGACAAGAATCCTAGATTGCTAGGTGGGCAAGGGAGAGGAGATGAGACTGTTTGATAGTCTCATGAACTTGGAGGTGAGTTTGGATAAGCAAGGAGAGCTGATGGAGGAGGATCAAAAATATATTCTGATCATTGGAGGAATTGAGGTATTCCTACCAGATAACCCAGTTAAGGCCACAACACATGTTGCGGGTGCCATAATAGGAGAAGTAAAACCAACAATGATTATTATAAAGGAAGAAGAGCACACAGATAATATGCTCACTCCATGGGAGAAGGAGTTAGAGATGTTGGAGGATTGGTTGAACCATCCAGAGCCAGTAGATGACTTCCATGAGCAGACATCCATGTAGATTTTGGGAGAAGAGCATTCAACATAATTTCTCAGAAATTTCATCCAGGAAGCTGGATAGGAGATGACTACAACATTGAATCCTGTAGCAGGAGATGAATCAGGATTCCACTCCGAGGAGCAACTGGAAGAAGCTGGAAATATTCCAGCAGGAGAAATAATAGAAGCTAGTCTGTTAGAGGAAGTGACTGAGCATAAAATCCGTCAAAAGGAGACTGTAGGATTGGAGTCTGTAGTAGAGTGGTGACTTAGTACCACAAGGGGAGATGAAAATAGCAAGGGGGGTAGATTTGATCTACCCATTACAAGGAAGGAAGTGCAGGAGAGAAGACTTCAAGAGAGACAACCATTGGAGTAGTTGCATGAGGTGATTGAGAAGATAAGAAGGTTGATGTTGAGGTCAGAAACATAAAATTCCAGGAAGAAGAAGCTAAACCAAATAAGGAAGCCTTCCATAGAAACAGAGAAGAAGCATTAGCAACAACAACAAAACAGTGGAGAATATGGACATCTCCAAAGAATAGTTTGGGATCCAGGTGGATTTCAACAGCAGAAATGGGAATCTCATGAGAAGGAGATCATGAATTTTTCACAGAAATGGAGTATGATGCAGGAGCATCACTTCACCCAACAATGTTCCAACCAACCAACACATCAAGTTCACATTCGATGGAGGAGAGAGAGAGAGAGGTGTCAACCCTCATTTCAAAATATGAATTTTTATTTAAATGTTTGTAAGACTACATATCTAGATCTGATTCGAACTAGGCAACCATTAAATGTAATTCATTGTAATTTAATGAGAGTAGGTATCTTGGAGGGAAAGGATCGATGAGCCCCTCTTTTGAATAAAAAATATCTTTGTATCTAAAAAAAATTAGTTTTGAGATATTATGTTAGAGAGGGAGAAAAGAGAGAGCCGAGACTCTGTTGTAGTTGGAGCTTGAACACATTGTACAGGCATTCTAAGATTAATACAAAGAGTAGTTTTTCCTGCATGAGAATCTTTGTGTGTTTCCATGTGTTCTATGAATGTATTTTATGTGTTTTTATGATGTGGATGTATGTTAGATTCCATCCGCAGGGATAGATAGAATTTATTTGTCTGTCAGTTTCTTGGATTTCAGTCTGGGTTCTTTGTGGCTTCATACAAGGGGTTGCATGACAGAATACTGAGGATTCTATGAGCTAATGCATGAGTTCACACCTGAGTTCTATGGAATTCAGGAAAAGACGTGCCAGGAGGGCACACCAGAGGAATCGTGAAATCCAGGGAGAAGCCTGAAGGTTGATGAACACCTTGGATGTGAGACTATGAAGAGGAGGGAACAAAGAAGAGAAAACATAATTAATGAGGACTATGTGAAGCTCTGTCAGGTGGGCATTGAGCATGTGCAAAGAGTGCACAAGAATAAATCTATTTTGAGTTCAGAGATAAGGGAAGTGTCAAGGATAAAGACACTCACAGATTTGTTAAATACTTTGTTGTCCAAGGAAGGTGTGATTGAGTAGGAGGTTTCCAGGAGGGCATCAAATTCCCCTTTGAAGGGAGAGACAAGGTTCAAGTCCCTTAGAGGTTTGAGTAAGCAAATCTTAGGAGGAATAGTGCCTTTGCACACAAAGTTCCAATAGAAAGGAGAAGAAGAGGCCGAGACACTTTGAGTTCCAAGCCACAGACAAATCTCAGAAAGGATAACGTTTCTAGAACACAGGCAAGACCCAAAGTTGCAAGGGATCACAGAAGATAAATCGAAGTTCGAGACCTTTGAAACATTTGACATCTTCCAAGTCAGGGAAGAAATCCAAAACTCAAGAGGAGGAGCACAACATTCGTATGATCAATTGTAGGAAAGAATATTTGGACCATTGAATCCACGTCCAAACACCCAGGAGAGAGTGCAAGAGGAGGAACGGATCTGACCCATTGGATCTGGTGCGTGGACCAACATCCATTGGATCCAGAGGAAGGAGTGAGAGGGTTAAAACCTTCGATAGTGCACATGAGAGTAGACTTTGTGGAGTCCTGAAATAATCACAACCATCCATCAGAAGAGGACACGTGGCCGAGAGATCAAGAACTCACTGACTCAGAATTCGGGAGGTGCAGAGGCAAAAATTCCTTAGAAATATCTGATTTTGTAGCAAAGTATAATCTCAGGAGGGGTAGAGACTTCAAATAGTTTGAAGGGAGGACGAGGTTTGAAGTCACCTCGCAGAATTTACGTTCAGAAGGAAAAGACGTCGAGTTCTTTGGTTGGAATTCATTGAAAATTTGAATGGATGGTTGAAATTCTCGCAGGGAGAATCACTGATTTTCCATGGACCGTTGGATCCAATGGATCAACAAAAAATTTAAGGCTGAGTGTCTTTCAACACTCGCAAGATAATGAGGAATAGTCTTCATTAGATTTGAATCAATGAGATTCGTTGATCATGTGGTTTCATATTTCAGTATTTCAGGAGTCGGTGGTGTGGAAGAGTTACAACCCAAGGATTCGCGAGTTGTGAAATATCAATGCCATTTGGACCAACGGATCATGGAGGAACAGAGTCCATTGATATGAATCATCGTGAATTTGTTCATCGGGAAAAGGGGAAGAGTTCCATCGCAACTTCATAAGCTGTGAAATCTTGATGCGCTTAGGAGTGAGGCCCTAGGACTTGACTGAGGTCATATGGTTGAGACATAAAGGAGCAGTTGAGGACCCATTAGCCCATTTTGGGGTTTCGTGGATTGAAGCAGTCAGAGGGACTCACAACAGAAATCTCAAAGTCACGAAACCCGAAATACCTTTTCGGGTGAAGGTCGTGGTTACATTGGTTGGTCACGTGGAGTGGAGGTTCACGCCTAGTGTTGTTCGCATGGGCGTAACTTATAAAGAGGACCCATGGATATATTTGCATGAAGTTTCCAATGAGAAATAAAGGATCTGCTTCGTCTTAGGGGAATAAGAACGTTACTTGACCAGGAGGTCAACGGACCCTGCCAAGGCAGAGGTAGGGGGTCTACGTCACATGCTCCCCCAATTTAAATTCTCTTGTTGTCTTATTCTTATCGGAATAAAATTTATATCTATCATGAACTTCCTTTAAATTTTTCTTAATCTTAACCATCTAGTCTTCCATTTCCTTGAGAAACTCTAGCCCAAGTACCACTCTATCTACTGGGTTGTCCTAACTCATTGGAGTATTGCATTTCTTACCATACAAAGATTCAAATGGGATCATTTTCAATGAAGATTGATACCCATTATTATAGGCAAACTCAACCAAGTGCAAGTAATCTTCCCACTTATATGGCTTATCCATCACATACATTCTCAACATGTCTTCAATTACTCGGTTGACTCTCTCTGTCTACCCATTTGACTACAAATGGTATGTTGTGCTAAAGTTTGTATTTGTACCAAATACTTTGAATAATTCCTTCCAGAAATTTGAAGTAAACTTTGTGTCTCTGTTTGAGACAATTGTCCTAGGTATCCAATGCAACCTAACAATCTCCCTCATGTAAATTTTTGCAATATTAGCCATTGTATGAGTTTTTTTTACAGGAACAAAATGAGAATCCTTTGTCAATTTATCAACCACTACCATGATTGAATCATGTTTCATTTTTTCCTGAGAAATTTAGTTATAAAATAAATGGTTATCACTTCCCACCTCTTTTCTGGAATTGATAATGGATGTAGCAAACCCACTGTGTGCCTATGCTCAACCTTCACTTTCTGACATTCCATGCATCTGACGATGTAATCAACAACATCCTTTTTCATTATAGGACAAAATAACTGTCTTCTTACTACTGTAATTGCTTTCTGGTAATCGAGATGTCGAACATATGGAACATTATGCATTTCTTTTAGTACCAGATTCCTAAGTTCTCCAAAACTAGGAACACAAATTTTATTTTTATTCATAAGTAATCCATCTTCCTTCATCGGCTACTCTTTAATTTTTTGTTGCTGTAACACGTTGTTTTCCCCAGCTTGTAAATATAACTGGACTAGCCAAGAACTATGGAAAACTCATAAATGTGAATAGGTGGTGTAAATGGACCTTGGGGAAGAGGTCAATGAATGTGAATAACATTTTGAATTCATTGCAGGACTGATGAGAGGGGATGTGCGGAAAAGAGACAACGATGGCGGTGGAAGGCACCTAGAAAGGTGGCGTTAACTTCCACCGAGAATTAACACCGTATTTGGACTCCATTGGCCCAGAGAACCAAAAGCGGCTCATTGGCCCCGAATTTAATGTCTCGCAGGCTGGTTGGCGGATGGCTTAACGAGGGATGGGATGGTGAATTGCCCATCCATAGAGCGATCAGGCCTGATCAGCACGAGGTGAATCGTGCCACACGCAACCTCGCAAGAGGATAAGGTTTGAGGTAGAAGCGATTTCGGGGTGGGGGGGGGGAGATGTGAGGGGAACTCTGGCATTACGCAGAGTGAGTGATAGCAGTGAGGAAGGATTGCAACCTTCGCTCCTGGTCACTGGCAGACAGAGAGACGCAGTCTCAGAGCATCGTGGTCTCAGCTCGAGGGTGGCTAGTGGTAAATCCACTGGGAGTCGCTATGCCTACGGTTGGGTGGAAATGAGCACCCCTCTCAGCAGTTGCACCCACTTCTGGTGTTATTTATGATAAGTGTTTTATGTATTGCATCTTGAAATTCATATACTGATATATATATGCTCATAGAACTGTGAAATTGTGAACAATTTCAGTGTAAGAATGTCTGTGCAGTGTTTTGATAAGAATTAATAGACATATGCTTATAACAGAGGAATCCATGCATGACTTACGTTGATAAATGAATCTAATTATGCCTAGGTTGTACTAAGTTAGGCTTCCAACCCATTCTCGTGAAGCTGTTTACCCTTATCTATCTCCGGGAATGCCCCGGTATAGATCTCTTCACAGAGATTCCCTCCTTGGAAGGGTTTACCAAGAACCTGGGAAAAAAAAATGACTGGAATGTGCAAGCCTTAATAACCCTGTATGAGGAGGAATGACCCTCTTAAAATTTTGAAGTAGCAGTGTAGGGATAAGTAACAAATTGACAGATGAGATCCTGTCGGATGACCCATGATCAGTCACGACCGTCAGATTGATGAAAATAATAAGGGTGTTACATACCTTGCCCCTTTTTCTCTCTATCTTCGTGAGTAGCGATGAAATCGGGATTGTAGACCCCCCCCCAAGGTCCATGAGAACATTTGGACCATTGATCTTTCCACATCCACGAAGTAGTGGAAGGATGTGCGTGGTGGGATAGATATGAGCCATCAGATCTTGAGCAGATACTCGTCAGCCGTCAAATCTGACAGAAGTTGCGCAAGGGTTAAGCTCGTGAACATAAGGAAAAATCTCGAAAGGAGGGTTGGCTCATCGGGGTATCACATATCAGGAAATCAGAATCCTCGATGACATGAGATCAGGAATTTCCATGGGAAATTACCCGCAAACGATCTGGACAATCCATCTGAGAGAGGACGCGTGTCACGCGATCGTCCATTCCGAAGATCCGAACACTAGACATCGGGATATCGGCATTCAGGAAATCGGAGTTCCTGAGGTCGTGAAAGATGGGACATCAGAAGTCTCGAAAATGCAAGGAGTGACTCTGAACCGTCCATCCACTTGGGACGCGTTTCAGAGATCAGTAGGGAGACAGAGTCTGGCATTTCGTGAGTCCTAGGGATGAGGCATCCAGGACATCGGAAGTCTCGAAACCCCGAGAGTTAATCAAGACCATCCATCTGGAAGGGATGCGTGGAAGCAATCGAAGCCATCAGGGAAGGTCTCGACAGGAAGTCGTCCATCGACATTAGAGCCATCGGGATATCGAGGATCCTGGTTACAAGAGGTTTGGGCATTTTGGATTTTCAAACCCCGACAAGAAAGAGGAAATCTCCATTGTGTGAGGGCCAGCTGTCAACATGGCGGAGAATTAGGATTTGAGGGATTGGAAGTCCCATGGGAAAAAAAAAATCGACATTTGAAACCTTGAACCCCGAGGGAGATCAGGGACCGTTGATCCAGTAGACGATCACGACCGTTGATTAAGCTAAAGGCGGATAGTAGTTGCTATATGTCAGCATAGTGGGGAGTCAGGATTCGAGGGATCGCAAATCCTGAGGATGATTGCACCTTGGCATTGGAAACCCCAAAGCCCCGATAGGTGATATGACTGCGGTCATATAGAGGAGGTCACGTGGACCAAGAGTCTAGCCTGGAGGGCTAACAGAAATTGGAGCTCATCGGGAATTTGAAACCCAAAACCCTGAAAGGAGGCAAGACTGCGGTCACGGGGATAGTGGTCATATGGGCCAGGAGCCTAGCCAGGGGAGCTAGTGCGTAAAGAGAACGTCAGGATTTGAGCAATCACGGATCCTGAGGACAAGTGCATGTTGACACTTGAAATTCCGAAACCTCGATAGGAGGATATAAGGCTGCATTCTTATGAGAGCGGTCATATAAACCAGAGGGCATAGCCAGGAGGGGCTAAGGCCGGAATAGAGATCATCGGAGATCGGGGAATCGAGAGCATAGGAACCCTCGACATCAGAAAGGATGAAATCCCAAAAACCCGAAATTTTTATCAAGGAAAGACCACGGTTATGTGCAGAGAGCCGGGTAGATGAGTGAAAGACCTGTGGATCGGGGATTGGCATTTTGCTGTTGAAAGCTTTGGGGATTCTCATTGTTGAGAAATCAACGAAAAACTTTGATTTTAGGTAGTGGGTATGTTACAAAGTGGTATCAGAGCATGGTTACAACACTCAGCCTGATTGGGCTCATGCATGAGTCGCACATAAACTCCGTTCGAAGCACTCCTATGAGGAGTAACCCCCTAACTTAACTCTCTTGTCCAGGATTAAAAACTTGGAAAATGAGAACCCGACTGTGTATGCATGTGAAAGAGTTATGAATTTATGCACAAATTATAAAAATGAATTTAACTCTTGACTAATAACCAACATTTGTCTTTCACTCAAGCGGACGATCAACCGCAGGAATCTACAAACGCAGAGTATGGTGACTCACCAAGAGGTGGGAGAAGGCTCCCACAACAGAGACGAAGAGTCTGATGAAAGAAGAGCAATAGGAACCCCTCCAGCCCTAGCCGAGACTGTGAGGAGTCTCATGGTTGAATTGCAAAGCTGCAAGGCCGACAATGAAAGGATGATGAAAGAACAAGAAAAGCAAACCGAAATTAATGCAGTTTTACTGCAGAACCTATCCGACCTACAACGACAAATGAAGCATGAACCTGAGATGTAGAATCATGGTTGTATCATTGGCCATACTGAGAGAAGCACATCAAGAAAGGTCCACCCCAGAGGTAAAGGACTAGTGCCAGACGACTCCACTGAGAAGGAAGCTGGTGATTCAGAAGGCTCTTCCAACAGTAGGACCAGTTCCTATTCTCAAAGAAAATAGAAGAAGCAAAAGACTTCCAAGAGTCATAAATTTGAGGAATTCAAAAAGGCCAAACCTCCCTCCTTCGACGATGAGATAAATAAGGGAGAGGAAGCCGAGGCCTGGCCACTTGGACTGAAGAAATATTTTAGAGTCCATGATTTTTCAGAGAATTTGAAGGCTTGAGTGGCCACTTTCAATCTGAATGGAAAGGCTTCCATCTGGTGGGAAGACCTTAAGAATATGAAAGGGGTCCACGAGGAGGAATTGTCTTGGAAATGGTTTGAGAAGTACTTTCGGAAGAAGTATTTGTCGGAAAGATATTTCGACAAGAAGGCTAAAGAGTTCTATGAACTCAAACTAGGACAACTTACTATGGAGGAATATGTCAACAAATTGCTCGACTTATTGAGATATGTACCCTACATCAAAGCAGAGAAGGCAAAGGCACAATGCTTCATCAGTGGGATACCGAAGGAATACCGGAACCGAATCGAATTCGACGAGCCAAAGACCTTAGAAGACACTATACGAAAAGCAACATATTGTCATGAACAATATGGACATCGGGCAGAGTCTCGTGGGGACTGGAAGCAGAAGAGTGGTTCGATATTTTAGAAAAAGGGATCAAATCCTCAGGATTTAAAAACTACAAGAAGGACCTCAGAATGAACTATCCAGCCCGGAGTGTACTCCAACAGAACTTTCCATCATCAGATGGAAATAAAACTTCTGGACCTATACCAGTGAAGACTAATAACCCAAAGAAAGAACCTCTGAAATGTTGGGGTTGCAGAGAAGAGCATCTTCTAAGAGACTGTCCACACCGACAACAGAATAGTCGGAAAATTTATAACATGCAGGAAGCTACCACAGTCAATGATGTGGCAAGGAGTGTGCCGCATATTTATGCAGCCTTGGATAATAACCAAGATGATCATCAAGCTTCAGTAGTGGAAATAGAAGGTATGATTTTCAACCATCTAGTGTCTGTTTTGATTGACCCTGGTTCAAATTTGAGTTATATAGCCCCTAAAGTGGTTGATAAGTGTAAGATACAGCCACAAAAGCAAACTAAGCCATGGTTGGTACAGTTAGCCACTGGCACCAAAAGAAAGGTGGTAGAGGTCATACCAGCCTGCCAGTTAATGTTGGGTGAATTCCCCACCCAAGCAACCCTTAATGTATTACCCCTAGGATCATACGATCTGTTGATTGGTATGGACTGGCTGGCCGCCCATAAAGACAAATTGGATTGTTACCATAAAACCTTAGAATGTGTGAGCAAAGAAGGAAAAAGGATAACCCTCCAAGGGATCCAAAAACCGGTCTCGGTGAGACAAATATCAGCCCTACAAATGAGAAAATATTGCCAAAAGGGATGTCCCCTATATGCAATACAGGTGTTAAAAACAATCGAAGGTGCTAAACCAAGCCCTGACGATCACCCTATCCTGAGGGAATATAGAGATGCGTTTTTGGAAGAGGTACCGGGTCTACCTCTGAGAAGAGACATTGACTTCTCAATAGAACTCGCACCAGGAGCAGTGTCGGTGTCAAGGACACCCTACCGGATGAGCACACCTGAGTTAGTTGAACTCAAATTGCAATTGAAAGAGATGATGGATAAGGGTTATATTCTACCCAGCATGTCCCCATGGGGAGCACCAGTCCTATTTGTGAAAAAGAAGGATGGCACCCTTAGACTGTGCATATATTACAGACAACTTAATAAAGTAACCATAAAGAACAAGTACCCCTTGCCCAGGATCAATGATCTATTCGACCAGTTGGGAGGTGCGTCTATTTTCTCAAAGATTGACTTGAGGTCGGGATATCATCAAGTCCGAATTAAGGGTGAAGACATCCATAAAACAACTTTTCGGACATGGTATGGTCACTATGAGTTTGTGGTAGTGCCATTCGGGTTAACCAATTCCCCTGCCACTTTCATGTGCTTAATGAACAATGTACTCAGTAAATTTCTAGATAAATTTGTACTAGTTTTTATTGACGACATTTTAATCTACTCTAAGAATAGAGAAGAACATGAAGAACATCTTTGACTTGTGCTACAAGTGCTAAGAGAGCATCAACTCTATGCCAAATTCAGTAAATGTGACTTCTTTCAGAAGAAAATACACTACTTGGGACATGTTCTATCCGAGGAAGGGGTAGCAGTAGATCCTGACAAGATCAGGTCTATCATGGAATGGCCTACCCCAAAGGATGTCTCAGACATCAGATCCTTTATGGGATTGGTGGGATACTATAGGAGATTTATAAAAGATTTCTCCAAGATTGGTTGTCCAATCACTGCCCTCTAGAAGACGGGGACAAAATTCCTGTGGACACAGTAATGTAAAGAAAGATTCCAAACCCCGAAACACCTACTAACCCATGTACCCATGTTGAAAATCGCTGACCCAGAAGCTAACTTCCTTGTCTTCACAGATGCCTCTAAGGAAGGGCTCGGAGGAGTCCTTATGCAGGAAGGAAAGGTGATCTGCTATGAATCCCGAAAATTGAATGAACATGAGGTCAACTATGTGACTCATGATCTAGAACTGGCTGCCATAGTGCACGCCTTAAAAATGTGGAGGCATTACCTATTGGGAAGAAAGTTTGTACTTATGACAGATCACCGTGGATTGTAGTATTTGTTCAATCAACCCAAGCTTAATGCTAGACAAGCTAGATGGATGGCCCTCCTTAGCGAATTTTATTTTGAAATCAAACACATTAAAGGGAAAGAGAATAGGGTGGCTGATGCCCTTAGCAGAAGCATGAGAACAATTCACCTGGCAGTGGTGAGTACCTGCGAGACAGATGTCAAGAACAGAGTCAAAAAGGCACAAGAAATAGATCCCTTCGTTTGAAATGTGACCCTGTACCTACAACAAGAACCCGCTGGAGCAAAATATGAAGGCTATCAAATGACCGAAGGAGGCCTGCTCACTTACAAAGATAGATTGTACATTCCCAATTGTGACGAATTGAAGAGGTTCATCATGGATGAACTACATAAAAGACCCTACATTGGTCACCCAGGATACCAGAAGATGATTACTGCCACCCGAAAACAATTTTATTGGCCTGGATTGAAGAAGGACATAGCCAAATATTTGGCCCAATGGATAGAATGCCAACAGGTTAAAGTGGAACATCGACACCCAGCCGAACTACAACATCCTTTACCCATCCCAAAATGGAAATGGGAAACCATCTCCATGGATTTTATCACTGGATTGCCAACTTCAACCAAACATAATGACGCCATTATGGTAGTCGTGGATAAGCTGAGCAATTATGCTCATTTCATCCCCATCAAATCGACCTGCAAGGCGATAGATATCGCCCAGGTATTCATGAAAGAGGTGTTTCGACTGCACGACATGCCGAGGGAGATAATATCTGACAGAGACACCAAATTTACTTCCAATTTATGGAAATCATTGATGGCAGGTTTAGAGACCAAATTTTTGTTTAGCACCACCTATCACCCTCAAACTGACGGACACATAGAAAGAATCAATCAAATATTAGAGGATATGTTAAGGATGCATGTGATGCATCAACCCAGGAAATGGGAAGACTACCTGCCATTGGTAGAATTTTCCTACAACAATGACTACCAGACATCCTTAAAGATGAGTCCCTTCGAGGTCCTCTATGGTAGGCCGTGTAGTACTCCAGTCAGCTGGAGTAACCCTGTAAACAAGATTTCTATTGGACCCAATATGTTGAAAGAGATGGAACAACAAGTGACTCTGATAAAACAAAATCTGAAGGTCACCCAGAACCAACAAAAAAGTTATGCTAATCAAAAGAGAACTCCAAGAGAGTTCAAAATGGGAGACCATGTATATCTCAGAATTAAGCCCAGAAGGAGTTCCCTAAAAATGGGAACTTGTGCCAAATTGGCACCCTGGTATTGTGGACCCTTTGAGGTTCTAGATAGAGTTGGACCTGTAGCCTATCGGCTAGCACTTCCTCCCACAGTAAAAGCACATAATGTTTTCCATGTTTCATTATTGAAGAAATATATACATGATGCTAATCATATAATTGACTAGTCTATGATCCAGGTGGAACCGGAGGGAGAATTTCTACCAGAACCCCAATGCATACTAGACAGAAAGGAAATCCTGCTCCAGAACAGAACCATTGCACAGGTCAAGGTGCAGTGGAAACATTTTGGCCCAGATGAGGCTACATGGGAAATGGAGGATGCCATGAGACAGGCATATCCAATTTTGTTTACTTCTGTACATGCAATTCATGTTAGTAGATAAGAACATTGAGGACGATGTTCCTTTTAAGGGGGAGGGAATTTTAACACCCTGTTTCCCCCAGCTTGTAAATATAACTGGACTGGCCAAGAACTATGGAAAACTCATAAATGTGAATATGTGATGTAAATGAACCTTGGGGAAGAGGTCAATGAATGTGAATAAAATTTTGAATTCATTATAGGACTGCTGAGAGGGGATGTGCAGAAAAGAGACCATGATGGCGGTGGAAGGCACCTGGAAAGATGGCGTTAACTTCCACCGAGAATTAACACTGTATTTGGACTCCACTGGCCCAGAGAACCAAAAGCGGCTCGCTGGCCCCAAATTTAATGTCTTACAGGGTGGTAGGCGGATGGATTAATGAGGGATGGGATGGTGAACTGCCCATCCGTAGAGCTTCCAGGCCTGATCATCACGAGGGGAATCGCACCACACGCAACCTCGCAAGAGGATAAGGCGTGAGGTAGAAGCGATTTGGGGGGGGGGGGCAGACGCGAGGGGAACTCTGGCATTACGCAGAGTGAGTGATAGCAGAGAGGAAGGATTGCAACCTTCCCTCCTAGTCACTGGCAGACAGAGAGATGCAGTCTCAGAGCATCGTGGTCTCAACTCGGGGGTGGCTAGCGGTAAATCTGCTGGGGGTCACTACGCCTACGGTTGGGTGGAAACGAGCACCCCTCTCAGAAGTTGCACCCACTTCTGGTGTTATTTCTGATAAGTGTTTTATGTATTGCATCTTGAAATTCATATACTGATATATATATTCTCATAAAACTGTGAAATTGTGAACGATTTCAGTGTAAGAATGTCTGTGCAGTGTTTTGATAATAATTAATAGACATATGATTATAACAGAGGAAGCCATGCATGACTTACGTTGATAAATGAATCTAATTATGCCTAGGTTGTACTAAGTTAGGCTTCGAGCCTATTCTCGGGAAGTTGTTTACCCTTATCTGTCTCCGGGAATGCCCCGGTATAGATCTCTTCATAGAGATTCCCTCCTTGGAAGGGTTTACCAAGAACCTGGAAAAAAAAAAAGGGCTTGAATGTGCAAGCCTTAATAACCCTGTACGAGGAGGAATGACCCTCTTAAAATTCTGAAGTAGCAGCGTATGGATAAGTAACAAATCGATGGATGAGATCCTGTCGGAAGACCCATGGTCAGTCACGATCATCAGATTGACGAAAGTAATAAGGGCGTTACATACCTTGCCCCTTTTTCTCTCTATCTTCATGAGTAGCGATGAAATCGGGATCCTAGACCCCCCCCAAGGTCTATGAGAACATTTGGACCATTGATCTTTCCACATCCATGAAGTAGTGGAAGGATGTGCGTGGTGGGACAGATCTGAGCCGTCATATCTTGAGCAAATACCCGTCAGCCGTTGAATCTTACAGAAGTTGCGTGAGGGTTAAGCTCATGAACAGAAGGAAAAATACCGAAAGGAGGGTTGGCTCATCGGGGTATCACATATCGGGAAATCGGAAGCCTCAATGACATGAGATCGGGAATTTCCATGGAAAATTACCCGAAAATGATTTGGACTGTCCATCTGAGAGAGGACGTGTGTCACGCGATCGTCCATTCCGGAGATCCGGACACTAGACATAGGGATATCGACATTCAGGAAATCGGAGTTCCTGAGGTCGTGAAAGTCGGGACATCAGAAGTATCGAAAACACGAGGAGTGCTCTGAACCATCCATCCACTTGGGACGCGTGTCAGAGATCAGTAGGGAGACGAAATCTGACATTTCGTGAGTCCTAGGGACGAGACATCCAGGACATCAGAACTCTCGAAACCATGAGAGTTAATCAGGACCGTCCATATAGAAGGGACGCGTGGCAGCAATCGGAGCCATCAGGGAAGGTATCGACAGGAAGTCGTCCATCGTCATTACAACCATCAGGATATCAGGGATCCTGGTGACAAGAGGTTTGGGCATTTTGGATTTGCAAACCCCGACAAGAAGGAGGAAATCTCCGTTGTGTGGGGGCGCTTTGTTAACATGGCGGAGAATCGAGATTTGAGGGATAGACAGTCCCATGGGAAAATGTTTTTCGACATTTGAAACCCCGAACCCCGAGGGAGATCAAGGACCATTGATCCAGTAGACGATAATGACCATTTATTAAGCTAAAGGTGGACAAGAGTTGCTAGCTGTCAGCATAGCGGGGAGTCGGGATTTGAGGGATCGCGAATCCTGAGGACGATTGCACCTTGGCATTGGAAACCCCAAAGCCCCAATTGTTACAGGTATGAAATAACTGAGAGGGGGGGGTGAATCAGTTATTGTAAATTATCAACCATCTCTCTCAATTTTAACTTCGAATCATTAATCTTAGTGGCAGTAAGTCCTTACTGTGAAAACCAGTGTTGTAAACAT
>ML777774.1:14535-33743 GCA_009831015.1 Picea engelmannii
TGTCTAGGTGACAGAGAAGGTGCACTCTCCTGGGGTGGAACAGGCATGTGGGGAATGAGGGTCCGTGTGCAGTGAGCGTGGGAGATTCCTGGGAGAGCTTCTTCCTGTTGAAGGTGTATGTAATTGTCTTCCCTGTAACCTCAACCTGAGTTTAGATTCCTTGCCTTGGGGTGGAGCTCGGTCCCAGCTCGGGGGTGACCTACTGTTGAGCTGACGAACAGTGTGGTCTAAGGCTGGGAGGTTCGTGGAAGGCCTGCACTTGGTTGGTGATTTCTACAGCTATTAAAAGATAAGTATATCTGAATTATGCTTTAATCATGTTGAGCATGACTGCTCTGTTTATGTATCATGTTTTCCGCCGTGTAAATGAATTTGTTGTTGAATGCTATGGTTTGCTTAATTGCAGGAGTGAATTATATATTTGACTCTGAGTTTTATGTGTTTAATTCTGGTTAAATGCATTTTTTTTTACATCCATGTAACGAATGATGTGCGTAAGAGGTTGGGTGAACCTGGGTAGTGTAAAAGGGTACACTACAGAGAGTTTGCAGTGCCTCCTACATCGTGAGCTTATGTCAAAATATCATGTTGTCTGAGTCTCATCTTTTGTCGTGCTATTGTTCAAGGGAAGTTATTACCAAGCTTGAGTCAGCCCCATCTGCAAATTGTTTCTTACCCTCATGCCCGGTCATCCCAAAATCCCAATCAAGTATTTGTTTGAAATCCATGAAGCCCTCAACTTGATCATCAAAATCCTCTAGTCCGTTCCTGACAAGCCGTTGAAGACCTCTGGGTAGTGAAGTCGTACACTCATATTACACTCCTACCCGAGTTGTGAATATTTTGAAGCTGTTGCTCGAGCTCTGAAGGCCTCATCTCTAGCCATCAGGCCTTATTCACTTCTTGAAGATGGATACTATACATGTATATCTTTTTGATTTCGAGATGTAGATCCGTCGTGTATTGCTCACTACTACACTTTATATAGTTATATGACATGGATCTACAGTGTATTTGATTGGTAGCCATGATTTTATTTCATTTTGAGCATGGGTATGCCCACCTCGATGAGACAATTGTTATTTTGCAGATGGCACCTCCCGAATTCTGGTCCTTGGGCTCACTTGTTTGGTACGTTGGTGAAGATTGATAATGTATTTCGGCCATCAGATGATCTTCTGACCTCACACATTAGGGGGCATATGTTATAACCCTAAATTGCACTAGACATGCTTACCTGTCATCAGGCCATCTCATTTGCCTTCTTTGCCAAAGCCACTACTGAACAACTTCTTAAAAAACACCCTTTTTGAAGGCATACGTGCCCTGCTCCACTACTACATGCGTGTATACGCTGGTTGATCCACTACAACCCACATATACCTAAAAAGCACAAAAAATGGAAAGTTGCAGATGAAACACACAGTTTTGGGTAAGTTAACTAAACTGTTTGACCGCCCATAGTCGGTCACTTGACCAAATATCTAGCCCTTTCTAGCCTATAAAAGAAGGGGTAGGGGTCCCATTTGAGAGGGGGAAAATCATAGCAAAGAAAGTATACCCGATTTAGCATTCCCCTTGCCCCAACCTTTTGCAACTATTGTGTGAAGAGAAGCATAAAAAAAAGCTATTGGAGCATAGTTGAAGAGGAGCCTAGGACCAGATTCGAGGAGCAGTGGCCGATCTCACTATTGTAAGGTATTCTTGTGAGATTAATAAAAGAAGTACTTTTCCTGTCCCACCATATGAGGTTTTCAAATGTTTAAAGATTGATTATATTTTGATAGAATCTCTAACCCATTAGTTTATAGATCATATGCATGTGGAGTTATTTGTTTGTCTTTTATGAATGCAGGTCAGCGTTGGGAGGAGATTTGCAGTCAAGGAGCAACCAAACGTTAAAGGGATCGACATCAAACACGGAAACTAAGGTACAATAATTTGATCTCTTTAACCTTTTATTTGCATATGAATAATGGGGTTTATGATTGGGATGTTGGTAAGAAGTAGGAGACTTTAGGTCATTTCTGCATGCATGATAAAACCCTTAATGCTAGTCCGCAGGAGGGATTTCCCACCCACAACAATGGGCTATCAAGGAAACTTGATAATGACGCTACAATATGTGCTATTTCCATCATCGTTTTGGAATGGATCTCAGAAGTTGAAACCGAGTATATCAAAAATCCACAAATGAGGAGGCTAATAGAGGAAGTTGAAAGCAACCCAACTGCAAATCCTAAATTCACTTGGGAGAACGAAATTTTGTGGTACAAACAACAAATATTTTTACCCAACTCTTCCAAGTTCAAACTCCAAGCTTTGAAAGAAAATCATGATTCTATGACAACATGCCATGTGGGTTTTTTCAAAACTTACTAAAATATATGTCAGTCCTTCTTTTGGAAATGTACGTGATCCAACACTCAGAAATATGTGGCAGAATGTGACACCTGTCAACAAAAAAAGTTTGAAACTATTTCTCCTCCAGGTCTTCTACGACCCTTTCATGTCCCAACCCAAAAATGGTCTGAAATATCTATGGAATTTATTACTGGTCTTCCTAACTCTGAAGGAAAAGATGTTATATTTGTAATCGTAGATCAACTAATATAATATGCCCATTTTGTCGGGATTTCTTCAAAATCCTATGCTAGCCAAGTCGTTGATAGGCATGTTAAAAATATTTTTAAGCTTCATAGATTTACCAAAGTTATCGTAAGCGATAGGGATCCCAAGTTTACTATCAATTTTTGGAAGGAACTATTTCACCAGGTGGGGACATCCTTAACCATGAGTACTTCATACCATCCCCAAATAGATGGCCAGGCTGAAGTAGTTAATAAATTCCTTGAAGGGTACATAAGGAATTTTGTGAATGATCGTCAGACACAATGGATCAATTGGTTACATCTTGCATAATGGTGGTACAATAGTACATATCATACCTTAGCAGAAATGTCCCCGTTTGGAGCACTGTATGGTTATTTGCCTCCCTCCATTAAGGAGTATGTTATCAATTCTAAGGTTCCTGCTATGAAAGATTATCTAGCCGCGATGGATGAAGTTTTACACACTCTTAAAGCTCACCTCGAACAAGCAAGGAACCAAATGAAACAACAAGCTGACAAAAGAAGAACCGATAGAGAATTTATGACAGGCAATTGGGTGTTTTTTCGACTACAACCTTACAAGCAGAGTTCTCTTAGAAATTACAAGAAACACAAACTGGCTCCTAATTTTTATGGACCCTATCAAATTCGAAAGAGATTTGGACAAGTTGCTTATTCTCTTAATATTCCAAATAAAGGAAAATTGCATGACGTTTTTCATGTTTCTTGTTTGAAGAAAAAGCTAGGTCCTACCATCCATATACAAACAAAGTTTCCTATTTTAGATGAAGAAGGAAGGTTAATTTTACTTCTTGAAGGCATCCTGAAAGTATGAACCAAATCCTTGAGTTCTAGAAGAATTAATGAGTATCTAATCAAATGGAAAAACCTACCTGAAGATGAAGCTACTTGGGAAGATGAGGAGTTTAGATCTAAACATTCGTGCTTGCCCATGCTTCAAGGATGAAGATTTTCAGGGAGGGATGACTTCTAATATATATTTTATTTATTTATTATGTTTAAACTAATTAAATGTAAAGTCACGACCTTTTGTATAAAAATACGTGACTTCACCCATTTATGTGTATATATACACTGATCCAGGGTATTTTCATCGAATTGACTTATAAAGAATTGTATTAAATGAGCATAAATTAAAGTGCACCATTAAAGAAGGAAAAGCTCAATAATGAAGAGACACAAACATCAAATCTGAACACAAAAACTTGATAACGGAGTTCGTCCTTGGTGGACTATGTCTCCGGGTCTTGCTCTCAAATGGGTAGGCCTTTTTATTAACTCAACAAAATAATTTGACAAAATACATAAGTATACCTCATTTTGGAATTAAGCTGCAGAAGCTTTGCTCAGATTAGAAAACATACATCACCATTGAATTTTTGGCATCGAATTACCCAAAAATGATTGTCTCCACCCCTCAATCCAACTCTAGCAGTGCTAGGCCCAAGAGAAATTTTGTCTCGGTTTTTGTGCCATGCAACTTGCAATTAATTCCAAAAAAATGCCTCGAAAACTGTGCTCGACTGTATCGTCATGCGCCACTCCCCCATGCACTATTGGATTTCAAAATTTAAATAAAATTCGTGGGCGAAATAAACAATGGGGCTGTTTGGCCCAACGATGGCGAAGCTATAGTTAAGGCATATGTAATGGGGGAGGTCCCAGGGTCGAGCCCACGCCCCCCCCCTTTTGGGTTGTCATTATAATGTATATGCATATATATGTATGGTGGTTCGCCAATTTTTGGAGGTGGTTTAGATATGTCCATTGGGTTGCCAGATTTGGTGGGGTTCCACCAGATTTGGCGGACCCGCCATTTTTGTTTTTAAAATTCGGTTCTCGGGCCCTCATTGGGCATTTTCCCACTGCCACGTGGCAGCCCATGACTGGGCCATGTTCTAGCCAAACATTAGGACACGCCAACCACCTGCATAGTCACCTACCAGATCACCGTACGGTCTGCCACGTGGCGCTTTTTCATTGGTCCACGGATTGACCTGAAAAAGCCAAAAATGAGTGACACATGGCAGCCTATGGTGCTACCACATCACCATGCTGATGTCAACATGACACATGTCACCCCTTGAATGTGCCACGTACATTTTTATGTATGTTGACATCATCTGTACTGATGCTAACGTCAGCAGTAAGAATGCTGACTCATCCCTTGCTGATTGGGCTAGGTTGACCAAACTTTGACCGTGAATATCTTTTGATCCGTAACTCCCTTTAACGAGCCATTTACACTGTTGGAAAGCTTGCAATGTGCTCTTCGTGATGATGCCACTTTCACTGAGTTTCGAGGACTTTGAATGTTTTTCCCTTTCTCTATCTACTAAGGCCATTCTGAGCTTCCTGAGTTGCTTCTATGAATTTTGAGTTGTCCTTAGTCTTCTCTAGATCCTTTTTGGATCACACCTTCCCACTGAGAGCTTTTTGGACCACCAAAAGATTTCATCAATCAAAATATCAATGAGGGAAGAGTTCCCTCACCTTGTCCTTCTCAATCCACTTTGCCTTGCTCAGATGTGTGCCCTTTAAGCCTACTCAAAGATAAACAACATCACCCCTGCGTGAAGTCCTTGACCTTCTGTCCAGGATGATATCTTCCTTTAACTCATCCAAGTACTCAGGAGAAAATTCATCAACTGAAGGTATTGAAACTTCCTCATACTGATCCATGATCATGGGAGGCTCAAAAAGTTTCAAGTTCTCTACATTTACAACTGAGTAGATTTGCATATAAGGTGGAAGATCTAGACGAAAATCATTGGTACCACTTTTCTCCAAAATAGTGAAGGGTCCATAAAGAATGGGCTTGAGTTTCTTACCTTCACCCTTCAATCTTTCCTTGCTGATGTGAAGCCATACCTGGTCTCCGACCTGGAACTGATGATCAACCCTGTGTTTGTCATACCGAGCTTTATACTGTGCTTGAATTTTCTCCAACTGTTCCCTGACATCTTGGTGTACTTGTTGGATCCTCTGGATGAACTTGCAAGCTCTGTTTTCATTTCTTTCGTCATTTGAATTAACATCTCTCTCATACATCAAGTCCAAAGGAACTTTAGGTAGGTACCCAAAACATGTCTCAAAAGGAAAACACTGAGTGGAGGAATGTAAGGCTCGATTGTAATCATGTTGTACATAGGGTATATGTTCATCCCATACTTTGGGATGCTTGCTGTAGTAGCCTTGAAGAAAAAGTACCACTGTTCGATTAACAACCTTTGTCTGTTCGTCGGTCTGTGGATGGAAAGCAGTGCTCCTCTTCAACTTGTTGTCCATCATTCTCCACAAGCTTGTCCAAAAATCCCCAAGGAATTGAGTATCTCGATCCGAGATAATGGATGTGGGAAACCCAAAGTGAATCCAAACATACTGAAAGAAGAGATTAGCAGTCTGCTCATCAATGATTTGCTTTTTACATGGCATTAAGATACACATCTTGTTGAACCTATCCACTACAACATACAAATAGTCATGACCCCTTTTTGACATCGTTAAACCCCCTACAAAATCCATGGAGATACTTTCCCATGGATGGGATGGAACAGGTAGTGGTGAGTATAGCCCCAGTTTTCTATTAGTGGGCTTACAAGTAGAACACATCACACACCCCTTTACATATTTAGTTACAATTGCTTTCATTTGAGGCCAATAACAAAACCTCTGCAAATGAGCCATATTTTTTCCTACCCCAAAATGTCCAGACACAAGAGAAGTGTGAACTTCTCGTATTACATGGACTCATTCACTTGTAGGAATACGTAGCTTTCCAAGATGATAGAGTAGTTTTCCCTGTAGACAATAGTTCTCTACCTGTGCACCATGGGTTAGCTTCTCATATACTTCTTTAAAATATTCATCAATGACATATTGTTCCACATAACTATCATGAGATAAAGAAGCATTCTTCAAAATAATAGAAGTAGCGATAGGAGGTCTAGAAAGCATATCAACTACCTTGTTACTTGTAGCCTTTTTGTACTTGATTACCATATGAAATTGTTGTAGGAAACCCATCCATTTGTAATGTCGAGATTGTTGCAGTTTGGTTTGTGCTTGGAGATACTGTAAGGGTTGGTGATCTATATGTATGATTGTTTCCTTCCCTAACAAGTAGTGCTTTGATTTCTTTACGCTTTGAACTAATGCATACAACTTTTTATCATATGTAGGATAGTTAACAACAACTTGGTTAAAAGTTTCAGAGTGGTAACATATAGGCTTACGATATTGCATCAATACTTCACCCATGGCGTATCTGCTGGCATCTGTCTTGATCTCAAAGGGTTGTTAAAGATTCAACAGTGCTAATACTGGTGCGGTACTGATCTTTTCCTTCAAAGTGTCGAAAGATTTTTGTTTCTTTCTTCCCCACTAAAAAGTGTTCTTCACACCGATTAAGGCATGCAAAGGAGTTGCTATAAAGGAGAAGTTTGAAATGAACCTCCTCCAATACTGGATTGCACCTAAGAAGCTTTGTATCTCGGTTACACTTTTTGGTTGAGGCCAATTTACAATTACATCAATCTTGGAAGGATCAATTTTTAATTGTCCTCCTCCTACAATATGACCTAAGTACACAAGTGCAGTCTTGCCAAATTCACATTTAGACAATTTTACATTCAAATTTTCCCTTTGCAAAGTATCCAATACTTGCTTTACATGCCTCACATGTTCATCCCAAGTCTCGCTAAAAATAAGAATGTCATCTAAATATACAATCACAAAATCATCTAGAAAAGGCATGAATACATCATTCATCACACGCATGAAGGTTGCCAGAGCATTACAAAGCCCAAACGACATAACTAACCACTCAAGCAATCCATGTTTGGTTTTAAAGGTAGACTTCCATGCATCCTGTTCTGCAATGCCGGTCTGATGGTATCCATTGCGCAAATACAACTTAGTGAAATAAACAACATTCTTTAACTGATCAAGTAAATCATCTGTACGAGGAAGAGGGTATCGATTTTTCACCATGATTTTATTTAAGGCCCGGTAATCGACACACATTTTCCACGTGCCATCTTTATTTGGAACCATCACGATCGGAGAACCACATGAATATGATCTGGGCCTGATGACCCCTTGATCTAATAAGCCTTGTACTTGATTCTTGATCTCTGTCATCTCTACAACTGATATCATGTACATGCCCACATTAGGAAGAGGAGAATCCCGCTGAAGATGTATTTCATGTTGGATTTCCCTCTTATGAGGTAATCCATCTGGTTCTTGGAAAATATCATCATACTTAGAAATAATATCAATTAATTCTTTCTTATGAGAAGGATCACATCCTTGGAAACCGTCGGATGTTCCGACATCTTTCTCCCTTATGACCATGAGTACATATCTCTTATTAGTGTTATGAGTCTCTTCATTTGTCCTGCACTAACAAGTGTTGTGTTTACCCTCATGCTGTGAGCTCTAACAATATATTCCACTCCCCCCTTAGTAAGGTGGTATTTGTTCTCATGATGAAAGAAGACTTCTTTTCTATCATAAAGATAAGGACTCCCCAACACTATGCCACATATATCAAGTGATACAACATCCAAATCCACTTCATCAATCAACTTTGAAGCAATAGAAAATCTGACCCTACATTGTTTGGTGACATCAAGTTTTTCTTTATCACATACCCAACCAAGAGGATAAGGCTTTGGATGTGGTTTCGTTTCAAGACACATCTTTTTGACAAGTGCTTCAGATATCAAGCTTAGAACCCATATCAAATAATGTATCTATATTAGTGTGTTTAGATACAACTCTTATATGAAATAATTCATTCCTCTTTCATTCATCATCATGAGATTCATTATTGGAATTTGAACTAGCATGAAGGGAATATTTACCTTGTGCTCCAACCATTGTGATCTTTCCTTCGTCTCCTGAATCAGAACCAAGATATTGTTGCACTGTAGCAACGGTTTTTGTCTTCCCCTTTCCACCGAACTGTTTCAGTCTCTTCTCTGGATGTAGTTTCCAACATTGTTCATCATCGTGACCACTTTTCTTGCAATGAGTGCAAGATGGCTTCTTCTCTCTTTACCGTGGTGGTCTTCTTGTCCTTCCTTTTAAACTTCTTAAATGGTTTATGTGGGAGATTGGAAGGTTTCTTTGTGGGATCTTCTTGAACATGCTTTCCCCTGTTCTCAAGGTGAGTGGCTTGCACACAAACTTCGTAAAGACTGGTGGGGTTAAAAAATAGCAAAGTATGATGAATATAACTGTGAAGTGCACCAATATACTTCATTAGAGTTTCATAAGAATCCAAAGGAATGTTTAATGCAAGAGATTTCTTCCTAAATTCTTCTTTGAAACTTTGTACAGTTTGACCTTTACTTTGTCTTAAAGTTTGCCATTCCATCATTTCTTTATGTAAATAACCCAATGGATGAAATTGCTTCCTTATTGCCGATTTAAATTCTGACCATGAGGATAAAAGATTATCACACTTACTTATGTCATGAAGTTTGATCTCCCACCATATGAGAGTGGTGCCTTCCAACCGAAGAGAATCCAGTTGCACTTTAACTTCCTCTTAATCAATATTTTAAACATGACAATATACTTCAACTTGCTGGATCCAATCATCTAGCTT
The DNA here is from genome assembly GCA_009831015.1 of Picea engelmannii. Lineage (NCBI taxonomy): Eukaryota > Viridiplantae > Streptophyta > Pinopsida > Pinales > Pinaceae > Picea > Picea engelmannii. Next base: position 23,788 of record ML777774.1, read on the forward strand.
TTCATGATTAACATCTCCATTAAACATAGGTAAAGCAAATTTTACATCAAGCTTTAAAAATGGTTTCTTAAAAGAGGCTTTATGGTTAGAATGATGAGAATGATTAGAATGCTCAGAGGAAGAAGAACTAGAACTTGATGGTGAAGATGGAGGCTCAGGAGGATCTCCTCCATCCCCTTGATTTACCGAAGCATCATCATTAACTTTTGCTTCCTTTTTCTTCCCTTTCTTCTTCATCCTCTTCTCGTAGTCTCCATACATTCGTTCTACCATTTCTGACATGCAATAAAAGATGATATGGAAGTTTTTCTCCTGTTCATCATGCTTGTCCTCTTCTGCCATTTTCTTCCTTTAGGATGCACGACCAACTTCGAGATTGAAAGTCTTAAGAGTTCCTTCACCTTGATTATTCTTGGCCCTAGTAAGCATTCACACTCAACAATTCACGTCAAATATGACTGCTCTGATACCAACATGATCCAGGATCTTTTCATTGAAGTGACTTATATAAAATTGTATTAAATGAGCACAAATTAAAGTGCACCATTAAATAAGGAAAAACTCAATAATGAAGAGACAAAAACATCAAATCTGAACACAAAAACTTGATAATGGAGTTCGTCCCTGGTGGACTGCGTCTCTGGGTTCTGCTCTTAAATGGGTAGGCCTTTTTATTAACTCAGCAAAAGAATTTGGCAAAATACATAAGTATACCTCATTCTATAATTAAGCTGCAGAAGATTTGCCCAGATCAGAAAACAAACAACACCATTGAATTCGTGGCATCGAATTACCCAAAAATTATTGTCTCCACGCCTCAATTCGACTCTGGAACTCCTAGGCCCAAGAGAAATTTTGTCTCGATTTTCGTGCCCTACAACCTGCAATTAATAACAAAAAAATGCCTCGAAAATATGCCTGGCTGTACCATCGCGTGCCACTCACCCGTGCACTGGTAGATTTAAAAATTTAAATAAAATTCATGGGCAGTATAAACAATGGGTCCGTTTGGCCCAACAGTGGCAGAGTTATAGTTAAGGTGTATGCGATGGGGGAGGTCCCGGGGTTGAGCCCGTGGGCCTCCTCCTTTTGGGTTGTCGTTATAACTTATATGCATATATATGTATGGTGGTTCACCAATTTTTGGAGGTGGTTTATATATGTCCGTTGGGTCGCCAGATCTGGTGGGGTTCTGCCAGATTTGGAGGACCCACCATTTTTATCTTTGAAATTCGGTTCTTGAGCCCTCATTGGGCATTTGCCTACTGCCATGTGGCAGCTCATGACTGGGCCACATGGCAACCAACCATTGGGCCATGCCAATCACCTGCAGAGTCACTTGCCACATCATCCTGCCACTCCACCGTATGGTCTGCCACGTGGTTGTATGGACTGCCATGTGGTGCTTTTTAATTGGTCCACGGATCGACCCGAAAAAACCAAAAATGAGTGACATGTGGTAGCCTCTGGTGCTGCCACATCACCATGATGACATCATGTTAATGTCAACATGACACGTTTCACCTCCTATGTGTGCCACATACACTGTACAGATGCTGATGTCATCCGTATTGATGTTGACGTCAGCAGTACAAATGTTGACTCATCCCTTGCTGACTTGGCTAGGTTGACCAAACTTTGACTGCAAATATCTTTCGATCCGTAACTCCATTTGATGAGTCGTTTACGTCGTTGGAAATCTTGTGACATTGTTACAGGATAAATCGGTATATGCGAACACTAATAGATCTCCCTAGATCCACCTGAATCTAGAACAAAACAAGATAGGACATGACTCTTTCTCTAAGTTGCAGTCATTGAATCTACTACCAAGAAGGAATGAGTGACATACCTTTATATTGCTTCCTTAGGTCTTTGTTGTTCCTACTTCGCTCTGGTGCTCTTGTGAGATCAGGTCCAAGACAACACAAACCAACCAAAGTGAAGATAACAAAGTATATTCAATGTCAACTTATGCATATGATCAAGGAGTTATGCAATAAAATAAGAGTGATTTTATGGGAAAGGAACATGTCACTGTATTATATTAAATGAAAGTAGAAGATACAACCAGATCGCCTTGATGTCGCAAGCTTCCTTTCAATGGTCCTTGGTTCCAACACACACACTTGCTCTACACTTGCATGAAGAAGATCTAGTACAACTTGATAGACAAATAGAGTCTTCAAGCTTCAATCCAAACAAGGTTCTTCACACAATTCTTTCATCAATTCTCCATTCAATCTTTCTTAACCTCTTCCTTGAGAAACCCTTCATTATATAGAAGAAGGAGAGATGGTTAAAGGGATGAGGATGATCCCACTAAATCTGAGAAGTTAGTAGGATGCCAACCATGTGAATGCCAACTCATTTTCTAGAAGATACTCTTCTAGAACCTTCATAACTTCCTCTTCCTTTTAAGCTTCAAAACAGGTTCGCACCCTACCTATATAGTAGACCGCGAACACCTCGCAGGCTAGGTATAGGGTTGCCTGCGAGAATCAAGATTCTCGCACCCTACAACATAGTCAGCCCGCAAAATCATCTTAAAAATATGTTTTGTGGAAGAAGACAATAGTCACTTTTCTCATGCAAAAAGTCCTTATGAGAGCCTGAACACATAACTGTAGAGACATCACCAAAGTGACCAAAATAATGTGTAACAAAATGCCCCCCAAAGTATGAGGCTGGAACTCGTGACAACCGAAATACTTTGTAAAATGTGTGTGTGTGTCAAAAACAAGGATCGCACCTAATCAGAAACCTGCAAACAATCAAGCATCTGCAGAATATAATACCAGTTCTGAGATAGACATTTCCATGCTCAAACCACAAATGAATGAAATCATAAATGTAGGCCATGGCCACCAATCATACACTGTGGATCCATGTTGCCAAAATACCACATAGCCACCATGAATACACCGTGGATCTATGTGTTTAGAAGATGCAGATTAGGACATAGCCATGTGACATGGATCCATGTGTCAATACAAATCATAAATACTCCAGCGCAACCTGGGCCAAAAGATAAGACCCAGTGTCTTCAATCCCGTTGTCTGAAAAGTACGAATCTAACTATGTGATTACATGTGTTGAAGCCGAACATGGTAGAAACCACTTGATTACCGGTCATTGATGAAAATCATTAACAAGTGCGAGGGAAATCACCATTGATGCCAATGACTCCCAAGGTACCTAAGTACAATCCAAACAAATGTGAATAAATGAGCTGAAGTCGAACATTTGGCGGAATCTCTCAATGAGGGACCAATGATGTGAATCCACTGTCGAAAGTGAAGAGACCTGCCATTAAGGCATGCAGGTTTTAAGGTACTAAATGATTTCTAAGTCTTATTCCCAGATAACGAGTTGGAGTTGACGGAAAAAGACTCGTCACAGGAGGGCCTTGATGTATCCCCCATCAATGACACGAAATAAGTAACAGATTTTGAGGGCAAGTCAAAGTACGAATATGATTTGAAATGGACACAGGGAAGGCCGACATGGTAAGAATGGACAACTGCAGATAGCCAACTCAATGGAGGGCTTGTTTGGACTGCTCTTGAACATATGAATGACACGACAATGGTCTTGGCAGCATTGACTCAAAGATGACCCAAGATATGACCTTGTAGTACGTTAGACGAGAGAAAAATGGATTTCCCAACCCGGATTCAAATGACGAACATGGAGTGTCATGTTCAAGAGCGACACTTACTGCCACTAATACAAATACCAAAACATATCCCTTTCCCAAAATTCCCCCCACCATTTCTGGCAAGTACCTCTTTATTTTAACACAAGCTTGAGGAGGATAAAATATGCTTGTTGATGTAAGCTCATCCTTTGGACGAGTCCCTCAGAGTATGTTTAACGAACCCTAAGAAGGAGTGGTTCGGTCCCATAAGGGCCTTTCGATGTTTGTTTAACGATTCCAAAGATAGAAAACTCGGGAGTTTTTCATGTTTTGAGAGTCTGAAAAATACTTAAAGAGAAACTCTCCCATTTCCTTTTTTGTAAACTAGTTCGATGAGACCGAAAAAGTGATAAACTATCGCCCATCGAATGTTTTCTTCAAATACTTTTACGAGCATGAAAAGAACAAGATCACTCGACAATATTTTCATTTTATGGAGCGTGAAAAGAGCTTAAAGGATACTCCCTTGTTTTCGTCGTTTTCGTGTTACCATAACGAGTACGAAAAGACAACAAAAGTATACTCGGTTGCGTTCTCATGTATTTCGAGCGCGATAACGAATGAAGACTGAGCTCGAGGTTTTCCTTACAAAACCCTAAAAAGGTACTCGTTCATGTGACGAATATAAAAAAGAGAAAAAATGCCCGTATACCGTCGTTTGGACTTCTAGGTCAGGTATCTGCAAAAAACCATACTCACAAAACCATTAGGGTATTAGGTTTTTAGACAAAAGTAATAAAAATAATATAAAAATCAACGAAAAATAGTAAAAAGGTGATTAAATATGGGTAAAAAGGGATTTTTACCATTTCATTGTTACTTTGCCAAAAACTTGTCCAACACACCTTTTTTTTCTCAAATTTCATCGGTTGATCGCGAGAGCTACAAGTGATCACTTAGCAAATGGTTTCGGCCAACGGGGTAATCTCTTGATTTTTCAACTTTTCCATGGTTTACTTTCGATTTTTATTGCCAATTTTAGAGTTTTGAGTCCATTTTAGGGTCGGTAGGTGTGCTCAAGAATTCTCGCAGGTGGGCCATTCGGGACCTGCGAGAATCTAAGATTTTCACAGGTGGGCTTCAGTGCACCTGCGAGAATCTCGCACTGTGCAAAAACTTCACCTGCGAGGGCCAAAAAATAGATTTTTGTGTGTGGTTTTGCTCAATAAAAAATTGTTCAAGAGGTTAAAAATGAGTTGTTGACTTCCTTCTCATGACTCCATTGCAGGTATTGATCATCACGATGTTGGAATGGAGGGAAAGAGAACACGAGGAGGATGATGCCATTGCCGAAAATGATCCGCGTACAATTGCTTCTCTCCGGGAATGTGGGGTCTTAAAATTTTTTAGGATCCCGGGCATGAGAGCCCAACTCAGGTTGTCAGTGTACCTAGTCCACATGTGGGATGTGGACCAACATGTATTTCATGTAGGGGTCCACACACTTTCGCTAGATATCGAGGATATCTATTTTCTAACGGGGTTGTCACGATGTGGATCCCATGCGACTTTGACTGGAGGTAGGGGTGGTGGACTTCCTATGAGCAAGTATGTTCACCGATATTGTGTTCCTGAGGAAGAGAGAAGCAAGGGTAAGGTTTCCATTTGGGGGGTCCAAGATTTGACCCTACAGACTATCTTGTTTACCATTGCACGCATGGTTGGGAGCGCGGCTCCACACATGGCTCTCCAGAGCTATTTACAATACGCAATAGAGTGCATAGAGCCTTGGGTTTTTAACTGGTTGGATGCGGTTCTCCGCAGCATGAAAAGGAAACTGACCAAGTGTAGAAGGGGCGACCTAAAGCAGTTCAGGTACAGGTTGATTTTGGTGTCTTTCTTCCTTGAGAGGGTCCCATTGCTGCGTCTACAGGTATATTGGGGTTTACCGGCTCCACAGGATTCGGGGATGCTAAGGTGGTGTAACCTCATGGCTCGGCACGTAACAGGGCCTATAATCAAATATAATGATTTGTTTTTTGACTAGTTGAGGCCCCAGATGTTGATGATCGATGACTACGCATATGCCGGTTTGGATTTCTGAGGAGATCCGGATTTGGTCCTGCCTGAGGATGCTCAGTAAGGTGACTTAGGTGAGAAGTACACATTTTGTTCTTTTTAAATGTTTTTGCAAATTTTATTATATAAAATGTTTTTATATTTTCGATCCAAGGACTAATAAAAAAATTATTTTGACAATAGAGAGGTGGGGCCGTATTGACTGCCAAGGACATCTCCCATTCAGAGGCGAGAAGAAGTGGCTCCGGTGGCAAGATGGGATGCTGAGGACTACAAGGCGATTGAACAGAACTTAGAGGGACTGACTGCAGATGTCCCATACATCACTATTGGAGAGATCCTGAGATGTTATAAACACCATACTATGGGCGTGTCCGAGTCTCTTAGTCGACTACTCCATAGGGTAGTCTGAGCAGTTGTATGTTATCGTGAGCGTCATCCATGATGCTATTTTGTGGAAGCTATGGGCTTCATATTTTGAGATTTTGATCTTTGGACATAAACTTTTTGTAAAAACTTTTGATCGTTATATACATATATACGGCTTCTACCGGCTTATTTTGTGTTGTATAATACATATGATGTGTGATTGGTTCACAAATGTCCCAAATGTCTGTCTAACACATAATTAGCTAAAGCATCAGTCAATGTATTTAGACATCTAGGAATGTGCTGATATTCGATATAATCAAAATAACGTTCCAAGAGGCGAATTCGTAAATATACCCGTAATAAAGTAGGACTTTGGATAGCATAGACGTTACTTAACTGTAGTACTACTAGCTGCGGATTGAGTCATATAACCAGGTGGCGGATACCAAGCGAAATAACATCAATCAACAATTCGATGACGACGCTATATTCTGTGATATTATTGATCGCACGATCGATGCAAACACCTCGTAGACTGATGAGTTCGTTTGTAGGTGCATAAATTTCCCATGCAACAGAAGCTAAGTTCTGAGTACTACGACTAGTGCCATCGACGAAGCCAATGTGGGGTAGTGAAGACTCTGACATCTGGAAACCAAGTTCAACGCAAGGTAAGCAGTCGAGGGCAGAAACCAAATAACGAAAAAACACACTAAAGTAACACACAAAAAGTATGATACAATAAAATGCAAGCACTCGTGCACAAATGATCTAAGCATAGTATTTCTTTAAGTAAAGCCCATTTCTGGGTTCACTCAAAGGGATACCATCATAGTCCACTAACTCGTAGGCTCCTTTTTCCAACACCCGTCTGACGATATAAGGACCTCGCCACATAGCCTCAAATTTTTTGGCTCCTGACAAATCTTGATCTTGTTCATAAAGGAGAACTAGATCTCCTTCAGAGAACACGCGTGGTTTGACATGTTTATCATATTGAGCTTTGACATGTTTCTTTTGGGTTTTTATAATTAGGGTGGCATCGCGACGGGTTTCGTCTAGTTGCATAAGATACAATGGACGTTCTTCTTCAGTAGAAGTGTTTGGGAAAAGTTCAACGGTGAGCTTTAGAGATGGTATCTCACATTCAATCCGCAAGATGGATTCTATACCATAAACTAACTGGAAAGGTGAAAACCCGGTAGTAGACTTGATAGATGTCTGGTAAGCCCACAATGCCGAAAACAACATCATGTGCTAACTAGTTTTGTGAATCCCTATCATTCGTCGAAGCATGGTAATTAGGACTTTGTTTATTGCTTCAACCTGGCCATTGGCCTGTGGGTAATAGGGTGTTGAGTTTTCATGGAAAAGACCCAACTTTTTGGTGATTTTGGACATCATAAAGTTTCTAAAGTGGCTACCGTGATCAATAACGATAGCTTGAGGAACACCAAACCGAGCAATGATGTGATTGAATATGAATAGTGCTGCAGTCTTTCTGGTATTGTCGAATGTTGGCATCACCTCAGTCGATGTCGTAAAATAATATATGGCTACAATAATGTATCCATGCCCCTCGGCCGAGTGAGGGTGACATGTCATGAAATCGATACCCCATTTTGCAAAAGGTCCAACGGAGACTATAGGGTGTAGAGGAGCAGGGTGTGATCGTATTTTATTGTTGTAGGTTTGGAAAGCGTTACATTTTTGGACAACAATAATACAATCATTGAATAAAGAAGGCCAAAAATACCCAGCTTGTAAGATCTTCTAGGCAGTAGCATACCCAGACATGTGACCACCACATGCTCCAGAATGGCAGTCATTCAGGGCTTTCTCGGCTTCGTCAAATGTGAGGCAGCATCGAAAAACAGAGTCAATCCCACGACGATAAAGGAGTATCATCGAGGATAATATACTGACGGGCTTGGTAGAGTATGCGATGGCGGTCAATGCTAGACAAATCGGGCCGGAAAGTCTGGGTCTGGAGATATATGATGATATCCCCATACCAAAGGTCATCGAAACTGATCAGAAAAAGGGATTCATCGGGTAATGAATCCTCTGCTACGGGTTAAGGTCAGTTTTAAAGCGTCGAAATCTTTGTTGGCAGTGATATCCCATACAAATTCATAACTTTTCTTGAGCAGTTGAGTAAAACCAAGAGTTAACTCAACATAGTTTGGGATGAAACGACGTAGAAAGTTTGCCTTCCCTTGCAAACTTTGTAGCTGGCGAAGTGAGGAAGGAGGAGGGAGATTGAGAATCACCTCGACCTTCAAAGGATCTACCCTGATCCCTTGACATGAAACAATAAATCCTAGAAGTCGGACAGATTCTACACAAAAAACACATTTGTGGGGATTCAAGCGTATATGGTAAAACCGACAGCGAAGGAAAATGGTGCAGAGGTGTGTTGGATGATCTACACGACGCATGGAATGAGATGGTAAGTCATCGAGATATGGCTGCACAATGTGCTTTATATCATGAAAGGCATAAGACATAACACGTTGAAAAGTTGCGCTGGCATTATTTAAACCGAAGGGAAGTTTCCGGTAGGCGAAAGTGCCCCAAGGACAAATAAAAGCAATCTTGTGTTGGTCTGCTGGTATGATATTGATTTGATTATATCCAGAGAAACCATCCATCAGAGAGAAGATTTCACTTCCGGCATAATCGTCGACGATCTGGTCAACGAAGGGGGTAGGAAAGTTGTCTTTGGGACAAGATTTATTAATGTCTCTATAATCAATGCACATGCGGATCGTACCTTGTTTCTTGTTAACTGGAACAAGATTGGAAACCCAGTCAGTGAGAGCCATAGGGTAAATAAAGCCAACTTTGAGAAGTTTCTCAACTTCAATCTTGATAGTGACTGCTTTACATGGGAGGACCGGACGAAGTCGTTGCCGGACAGGTTTAGCGGCCGGGTATGTCTTAATCTCATGTACAATAATGTCGGGGTCAATACCCAACATTTCTTCATAGCTCCATGTGAAGACATCGCAAAATTCTTGGAAAAGAGACTTGTAGGTGACAACTTCATCATGGGAACACGAAGCTCCGATATGCACATTTTCGACAACTCTAGGTTTGATGGATATGTCAAGGGGGATGGTGGGTGAGATATTACTTAAGTTCCCTTCGTAGAACATATCGTGTATAGACTCGGGAACGATAGAAATGATGACAATGGTCAACGGGGTCGAGATCCGTTGGTAACTCTCAATGGTGTGTTGTTCCAGGAAGAGAATGGAATGATGATGTCCATCGTCCCAAGGGGTATCTTCCATGGACATAATAGACATAATCATCTCGTCTGTAGGAAAAATGACGTGGAATGGATCCGGAGATAAATCACCAAGAGAGGGGGTAGAAGGGGTTGCCGATTGAATGGCTTGATAAGCAGATTTGACTGGGCTCAAAGGCATTTGGTTTCCATAACGAAGATGATCACCGGGGTTGGGTACTATCCATGTGTAATGATCCCAAGCCAAATTCTTTCTTGGAATCACTAACTACTACTAATTTATTGAGTTATTAAGTGTATACAAGATTCATCAACACATGGAGATCACAATATATTCAAGATGTAGAAGCACAAGCAAAGATCTGACCTTTTTATTATGAGCAATGTAAGATCAATACAATAGATGGCCATTCTGGCATAAACCTCAGATGGCCGTACAAGCAATAGATATGAGCTGCTACAAAATGACTAAATCAAGCAGATCTGAGCCGTACTAATGCTCAACCTCCAAGCTGGAAAGTGCCACGTCCTGCTAGAATGCTGAAGCCTTGAATAATTCTGCCCTGCTACCAAAAGTGTCCAATCATCCCGAGAAATATGCCAAATGAT